>VUQK01023774.1:0-15484 GCA_015106715.1 Bujurquina vittata | reverse complement strand
GACATCTGGCGGGTCTGGTTTCCTGTTGCCCCCGGGAATCCGGGGCAACAGGAAACCAGCCCCGCCAGATGTCAGCCCCCCGTGCAGGCCGGCGTCAGGGCCCCAGGTGCCCAAGAACTGCCCGACACACCGCAGAGTCCGCCCCCCGCGCCGAAGAAGCCCAAGCCACCCCGGCCCACAACGCAGGAGCGGCCACCAGGAAGCGGCAGGGAGGCAAGGCACCATAATGCCCAGACTCAGGTCCAGCCACACACACGTACCCTAATACCCGCTCATGCATACATAATTATATAAATTGTTAGTTTCTTCATTCTCTCATATTGTGCTCACGCGGCATAACATTTTTGATTTGTGCCATTATGTCGAACAAAATATCTTGCAGCTCTTTTTAAACTAGACGATACTTAGTGTTTTATTTTTTGCTGGCTATGAATCTCTCACAAAAAAGATCAAATCATTCAAACAACCAATTTCCCGTTATAGGTTTGAGTAAAGCATAATACTGTCTTCCTTACTTCTATAGCGGGAAGCAGGAAGATGACAGATGGTGTACAGTGGCAGCTATAAGGCGCCGTTGAAGGTTTTTATATTCAACTGACACCTAAATTCCTGTTTCGATACATTTCTCTGCGCCTATCAGGAGGAAAGGTGGGAGCCTGTCTCACTATTGTGGCCTCCACACGTGCATTACGTGGGATTTCTTGTAATCATTGCAGGCAAGGGGGGGGGACAATTTCTTCAGGGATCAAGGCTACAGGCTAAGATTAGCCTGCAGCTTCTGAATATTCACTTCATGGCTGAATACTGGCTTCTATCATGAAATACTTTAATTTGTATGTGAGTAGGAGTATCATAGCTGCATCGTATTCTCATCACTGAGGGGAGTGAGCTAACAATTCAGAACCCTACTCTAATTTCCCCAGTCTATTCCCTAGGTTTGCAGAATGAATCCCACTGTCCTTCACTCTTCCTCTCACCAAAACATGCACAATTCAGATCCGCTCCGTCTGACCAAGCTGTAATTGTTCACACTTCCTACTTCCATTAATCGATGCCTCTATCTCCCCGGACTGACAAGCCCACCCACACAAGCTCCCGTGTCAGGATTTCACCACGTCTCTCCACCAGCATATACTAGATATGAAAAATTCATTAACCGCCTGGCAACCGGCAAGGTGAGCCTATAGTGCAAGTTGTTACCAAGAGAAAAGAGTGGGAGTAAAAGAGGAGATAGAGCAGATATAGATGAGGGGGGATGCAGAATTTGTAGTTAATCTTCTCATTATCTTTTCCTATCTGTTCTTGTTGAACCAAATCAACATGGATGGCCTGGATTAGAGACTGGTAATGGCCATCTGACAGGAAATCTTACAGGACAACAGGGACTAGGCTTTCATCATCTTCATAACAAGTGAACCTGGTGGGTCTTCTGAGGCTTTTTATGGCAATAAATCACCGCAAAGTGCACCAGCATGCCATGTCACACCTAAAATGCCTGGGGAAAAAAAAATTAGCCTTCAAAATCCAGTTTGCTTGTGTGCAATCCACTTTAGCGCGTTTTATGTATTATCTTTGTGGCTATGACTCAAGGAGTGTAATAACAGATCTGCCAGCTTTTTATTTCTTAAAAGACAGTGTTTACCCTTGGAGGGTGACTGGCATTATCCAAAGAAAACTATCACTATGCAAGTGAGCAACTGTCTAGGACTCTAAACAGTTATATATTTAATATGACATTTAGAAATAAAACATAAAACTGTGTTAGAGAGCCAGCTGAAACCCTACAATTACAGCTTATTTCCCAAAAAGTCAAGATGCTGAAAAATATAAATGAAGACAGTACAATGCTTTTCAAATTGTTTAACCTCTATATTTAGCGGAAATAGCACATAGATGATGTGTCAGATGTTGAACCTGATAATTTATGATTCATGACGATTTATTATTTTTGGAAAATAAAGTCTTCAGCCTCCCATTTCTTCATATTTTGCTGGGAAAACTGGGAAAACCACACAGCGTGTACTCTCCTTAGGCAAGCTCTCCTGTAGTTCCTTTGAGTAGTCTTCAGGAATAGTTCTGCAGACCTCTTGGATGACATTTGAAAGGTATTTTTTTACTGCATTGGCAGCGTGTTTGGGATCATTATCTTGCTGAAAAATGAAGCTACTGCCAATCAGATGCTTTCCTGGTGTTCCATGGTGGATCATAATCTGACTTGCTTTTCTGAATTCCATCTATTTTGACAAAATCTCCAGCGCCACGTGCTGAAATGCAGCCCCAAACCATGACAGAGCCTCCACCGTGTTTTATGAATGGCCATCAACACCTACTGCGGTACTCCTCTGAACATACCAATGACGATTTCAGGTTTGGCTCTCTCCATCAGATCCGTCGCTACTGATTTTCAGTCCAGGTCTTGTGTAATTTGGCACACCTCAGCTTTTTCTCGCTGTTTTCCATCCCTGGGAATGACTTTTTGAGAGCCACCCTTCCACTGAGACCATTTCTGATGAAGCTTCAATGAACAGCAGATGGATCAACTGAAGGGCCAGAGGAGGTCAAGCGATTGTCGCCTCATCGCACAAGCTCCATAGGAAATGAATGGAGAGCAAGTGACGTCGCTCCCCGTGTGTCGAGCCCTTTACACGACGTGCTATATGAGGTTCTGATCAATTATAACTTATTATTCACGTTTTCATGAACAACAGCTAGACAATCCACCCCAAAGCAAGACGTTTCAGGCTTCAGATGGGCCCATTTTCAGAGCCGCTGAAGCAGTGTGCATTCACTCCCCCCCAGTCCAGTTAACACATTCATTTTGTACAGGTGAGTTTTCTCTGTTCCTACAGGTTTCGATTTTCATAAAGGATTCTTTGTTTTCCGCTGGCTTGGACTCAGGTAAGTATTCTTAAGTGGAGCAAAAGTGGAACAGGCAGCTATTACCAGAAGCCAGGCAGGCTGACACACCAGCAGGGAATCTGCTACAGAAGAGGACAAGCAGGTAAAGAAAAGAACAGCAACTGGCAGCAAGGCCTGAGCGATACCACACTGTGCGGCTTCACAGCGTGGCAAAGAGTGGACAACTGGGTTTATGTACTGCATGTAACTGGTAACGAGAAAAAGGTGCACAAGCAGGGGCCTTGGGCAGCCACTCCCACTTTTGGGAGAAGGTAAGTCGTATTAGTCTCACTCACACCTACAGTACTTACACAAATGTGGGAGAGAGAGAGATAAATCTGAAAGGCCTGAGGGTGACCATGACATTTTAACCAAATCTCAATGTTATTTAGACAACTGGCAAAGTCATATTTCAGGTAAATTTGTCATTACAGTTTCAATACAACATTCACTTTTACCTGCAGGATCAATATTCAGCTTTTTATGGTCGTGTTCAGGCATTTGCTGCACTTCATTAAGGTTAGGAAAGGCTTGTGGTCTGTTTTAGCATAAAAAAAACAATCCACTCTTGAACAAACCGCAATCTTTCTTTCATCTAATCCCAAGACATCTGCTTTTGTTGCCTAAAGCAAAGCACAGATGGGAGTCTACATGCAACCCCCGGGTTCTGGTGTGAGAACTGTGTCTTTTGTACGCCTACTACCCCAGCCACCTGCAAACTCTGACGCTTTTCAGAGATGTGGAACTTTATCTGAAGAAGGTTGTTTCTGAATGTAATCCAGCCAGCATGATAGGACCTCTGTGATGTTACTGGACCAATAGGCCTACGTATGAAGTTCCAAAAGATGAGACCAAAAAGGTTCAAAGGGGTCTCAAAAAGGTGCAAAGCAGTAAAAAGACACAGCGAAACAAAATGACCATAAACAGACAAAATGCTTAAAATGTTGGTTAAAACCAGAATGCAATGATTTGCAAATCTCATAAACTCACATTTTATCCACAAAGGAACACACAAAAACATCAAATGCTCAAACTGAGAAAATGCAGTGGAAATGGAAAGTTTGATGGCAGTAACACAGCTCAAAAAGTTGAGCTGTTTTTTTTAACTACAGCTCAGGAACTGGGAACTGAGGAGACTTCTGGGAAAGGAATGTTGTCCCATTCTTGTCTGATAGAGGACTCGAGCTCGCAGTCCTGGGTCTTTTTTGTTGTATTTTTCATTTCATGATGCTCCAAATGTTTCCCATGGTGACATGTCTGGGCTGCAGGCAGGGCTGTTCAGCACCCAGACTCTTCTACTACAAAGCCACTTTGTTGTAATAAATGCAGTATGTGGTTTAGAATGATCTTATTACCTCTGCCAAGGAGGTTGTGTTTTCGCTAGCTGAGGTGGCGAGGTGTGTTTGTGGCTCAGCTGCAGGGACGAGGTGGCGCAGCGGGTTCAGAGATTGGCTGGCACAGCTGGGACACATGGACTAATGTATGTATATATGTATGTATATGCATTAGCGTGCTGGGAGTGTGTGTGGCAGAAGAGACACAACACGAGCCGAGCTGCCTGGTGAACCTCATGCATAAGAAGTGCAAAAGCTGTAATGTGAATAAAGAACTGTGCACGTGAACAAAGCCATGTGTCTCGGTGTATGCGCTGCCGCTGTGTAACAGTAGTGTGTGTGTGTGTGTGTGTGTGTGTGTCATTCTATCTGTAAACATGATAGCTTGAAAAGTTTTGAATGAATTCTGATAAAACTTTGCAGGGGTGCAGAGTGGGGTCATGTTAACAGTTCATTAAAATTGGGCTTACTTCCACGGAGCTCTTCAAGGTCAGCTTGATGATTTATTGGATGAAAATTGAGAAAAAGTCTTATAACTATGAAACTCTCAGAAACTATGATTTTTACAAGTGTGGCGTGTATAGAAAGCACCATATAAAGACTTAAACTATCATGTCACATTTGACCTCTGACCTCTCCTTCAAGGTGACTAGATTGATCTGGAGGTCAACATGATAATAATGGTGCATAGAGCTACTTAAAACTAAGTTTCTCTTATGCTATGCTTTGTACTGACAGCATACGAGCGTGAGAATGATGGAGAGGGAGCATGATATATGAGGATTTGTTCATAAAAGCTCTTTTATCTTTAAAACTCTGCTTAAAATATATTGGCAAAATTTGGGAAATGATACTGGTATATGGGGATTCTAACTAGCCAAGTATAGTTTGGATCCAAAAACATTGTACTTAAAATTGTGTCAAGTATGTTAAAATGGGCTTCAATGGGGTAAATAACAAAAGGATGCACTTTTCTCTTTTTTTTTAACTGCACTACAAACTTCTAAAGTATGTTTAAAAAGAACAAAAGCAAAATGAATATATGCAAAATACTATTCCCATAAAAGTAAACACTGCCCAGAGCGAGCTGCCTTGGTGGAGGTTTGCACCCTCTGAGTGCTTCTTCTTAGACTACGTAAGGCCTTCCCTGAAAGAGACATTATCTGGATGGGAGCACATACACCTCTTGTGTATCTGTCAGCACTGATGGTGCCTTTTCAGATGCGTAAACTGATGATTCCAGAGGCGCTAATGCACCCCCATACAGGCTTTTGAACGGAGTGCTGATAACAAGCCAGATGGTCCCTCTCCTCTTTAGTCCGGAGGGCACAGCAGCCACGCTTTCCAAAAATCATTTTGAATTTGTCTGACCCAACAACAGGTTTCAACTTTGCCTCAGTCTGCTTTAAATGAGCTTTGGCTCAGAGAAACATTTCTGGATCATGTTCACATATGCCTTTATCTTTGCATGACGGGCACTTTAACCTGCATTTGCGGATGCAGAAAGTGATTTCTGGAAGCGTTTCTGAGCTCACTCAGTGATTTCCATGAGAGAATCATGCCTGTTTTTTAATGATGTGCTGGCCGAGGACCAAAGATAACAAGCATCCAGTATTGATTTTCCCGCCTCGTCTCTTGCACACAGAGATTTCCTCAGATTCTCTGAATCTTTTCATGATGTTAAACACTGTAGATGATGAGATATTCAAAGTCTTCACAATTTTGAGGAATAATTATTTGTTTTTTCACACACTGGTGAACCTCTGCCCAGCTTTTCTTCTGAGAAACTCGTCTTCTCTACGATGTTCTTTTTTTTTAATGCTCTATCCAGTTACTGACCTATTGCGTTTGAACATAATTAGTTGCAAAATTTTTAATAGTACCATTTAATTTCCCACCCTTTTTATTTTGCTCTATGCCAAGTTTTTTTTCAGATGTGTTGCTGCCTCCTTTGGTCTGGATCTCCTGCTCTTATACTGTGCCTGTCTCCAGGAGCCAGCTATGTAGCATTACAAAGCACAACTGTTTACCAGTATATAAATAAATAATATGTATAGCATACATATTTATTAAAAGGTGTGCATTTGGCCCAGCTCCTAAAAAAGCTCCTTGCTGTTACTTAATGTGGCGTGACGTGAGCGGAGGCAAGTGCAGAGCTGGAACAATAACTCTAACAGCAGCACGTGAATTGCACCTTCTTTCAGTAAAACACTGGCTTGGATCTCTAGCGTGAAAAACGTAAAGCCTGAGCAGTCTTTGATGTGGAAGGTCATCCATGTTGACTGTGCACTGAACACGCTGTCAACATGTGAGCTGCGAAAGCGTGCTCTAGTAGTTCATAGTGGTGATGCAAGCTCGAGTCAAAGCTGAAGACCTTGAATTGTCTTTGTTGCGTTTATTGTTGCGTTTAGTAGTAAATCAAGTTAAAACGTGCGCCTGTGAAGAAGGTCGTCAAATTTACAGGATTTTTAGTTTACAGTCCTCCAAATAGGCAGTCATCTCAGTCTTGAAATCATTCCTAAAAACATCACATCAGAGTGTTCCCACATTAAAGGAGAGTGTTGACTCAAGATTCACTCTGTGATAATGAGTCTGACGGGCAGGAACAGTCAGAAACTGATATCTCCAAATTATGATTATTTTGACTTTCAACTGAATAACCAGGCAGTCTCAAAAAGCTGTGGTGGCAAAAAGTAAACTTTCTGTGTGATCAAACTCAGCCTTGAGCATTTCAGAATGCTCTCGTGGTTAACTTATTTCCACAGTTTGACTTGATGATAGCTTTGTTTCAAAAGGATTTGGGAGATTGGGATGTCTTTCACTTAAAAGGTGAACTTTTCAAAGGCAAATTTTTTAGAACTTGTTTCACAATAGCCCATTTCAAGCAAGAGCTGAGAGAAACAGCAGCCTATTATTACTTCAGAGTACATCAAAAGTCAAAAGCAACTCAAACTAGAGCTCACATCAGCGTTAACGCCTTCTCGTCCCTGCATGAAATGCTAACTTTCTGTCAGAATCGACCGATTTCTTGCAGCAATAATACGCACTGTGTCTCAGGGGGTAGAGCGGGTCATCAACTGGTTGGTGGTTCGATCCATGGCTCCTTTAACCTGCATGTCGAAGTATCCTTGGGCAAGATACTGACCAACCAAGTTGCCATTCCATTGGATTGTGAGCGTGAATGTTAGGTTAAAAGCACTTTCAGGAATGTGTGTGAATGGCAGAATGAGGCTTGTAGTAAGAAAGAACTTTGAGAGCTCAAACTGAGTAGAAAAGCATGATACAAGTACCTGTATATGCATTAGGTATCATTCAGTGATGGTGTCTTGAAGCATTGGCTTGGCACTCAAGAAAATTATAGGTTACAATTTAGAAGGACTTTTGCATTTTGTACTTTGTCTGTTTATATTAAGTGGTTGGGATTAGACACCCAAAAGTACTTGGATAGTTAAAAATATGTCCTGTTACCAAGTGTACAGTATTTAAATGTGATGCCAAGGGGTTCTTTACAAGTGCCCATGTTTGAGAATGGAGTATGTATGCATGTGAGACGAGTTTGGAGGAAGAGACATGTCTCACTATTCACATAACTGGGTGCATCATGGCATCAAGGTCAAAGATGCTGCTTTGGCAAATGGGCAGTGTCTGAGCCCCAGGGAATGAGAATGGACTGTGAAAGCTTTTTAGACTTCAAACAACAGAGCCTAACAAGAACTGTTGGGAAAAGAATGTGTGAATCAGGCCAATGTGGTGGAACTGCAAGCAAAGAAATCACTGCTGAGGGTGACCAAGAGGAAGAACTGCTGAGACCACTGAAAATTTGGACCTCGGTCTAATGAGTCAAAATCTGAGGGTTTTTATTTCCAGGTGAACAGATGGTATCCGCATGTGTGGTTCCCACCATGGAGCATTGAGGAGGAGGAGGAGGGGGAGGAGGAGGCGTGACAGTGTTTGGGGGGGCTTTGCTGCTGACACTGCTGGTGATTTATTCAGAATTTAAATCTCCAACGTCCTGCGGTGACACACCAACCCCTCCTGTTTGAGCTTAATGGGACCATCATTTGTTTATCAGCAGGACAATGAGGCAGAACACCCCCCCACCACCACCACCACGCACCCACCCCAAGCTCTGGATGGGCTATGTGACCAAGAAGAACAGTGATCACCCAACCTGAACCCAACTGAGATCATTTGGCATGCGTGGGACCACACAGCAGAAAGAGAAAAAGCCAACAAGTGCTCAGCTCTGGAAGACGTTTTTCTGTTATAGCAGATAAAAGAGAGAAATTAGAGCGTGTTTCGAAATGTTTGACCAGTGCTGAATGTAACTGATGAAGTATGCTTAACAAAATCATAAGATTCTTCTTTGAATCTGGAGTCAAATATCGGAATGGAGTCGCGATGGTTTCATTTTTGTTGAAAGGAGCCCTTTGTGCATTCAAAAAGTATGAACTGCAGCACTTGTTGATAATTCTCTTTAAAACCAACTGTGCACACATTTCACGTCGTATCAATTGATCAATTATTAATGGAATAAACAGATTTTGATTAGCATTAGTAGGTGCTGTTCACCACAGATCACAATTCTTTTGGTTTAAATAGCAGTTGTCCAGCTCAATAGTCACCGGTTGTCTGATCTCACTAATTACAATCCTTTTCGTGTCAGATTGTGTTGCGTTTGATTGTGCAGCTGCTGTGTTGTGCAATTATCTTTTCTTTACAATCAGTGAAGCAAACCAAGGACCCAGAGCTTCTGAATTTGAGCTTGGGAACATTTCTGTCTCCTCTCGCAGCCCAGACAGCGCTGATGTCAAAATCTGCCACTGGGACCTTGGTGGAAATTCAGTGTGTGTTTGCTCTGAGATCACACTAATCCAACGTCTGCCATCGGTGTCAGTGTGAGTGTGTGAGCCGTGAGATGCAGTTACATGTCCTGCTGTCTGTCCTCCGCTCAAACTCAGAGACGCCACTTCTTCTGGTTTTTTGTTTTTTTTCACGTGTGTGCACCGCCTCCTACTTAAAGCTGATGTGCACGCTGCTTGTGATTTAGTGTGTTCTGAATCCTATCTCCAGCACAGCGCCTCTTCCTGACAGTAACACTCACAGAAGCTGGCACCAACCAAAATCCTGTCTGTCCTATTACAGAATATGACTTTGTGAAATCATGTCCAGCAAGGTTTTTCTGCCTTGCTGCTGCAACTGTCCACATCTTCTGGTGATTTAGAGCTCTTACAATTCATAACGCCTTCATTTATTCAAAGACAACCGAGGAGCGGTTGTCATAAAATCAAAATGAATAATATGATTTCTGTAAACTAGTCACCTAAAATTCAAGCACAGCACTTAGAAAGTGATTTTTTAAGAGATACTCTACTGTCCAAAACTGCTAGAAAAGCAAGAAGATGATAACAAATTAAAGTTGGATTTATTAGACCAGACTGAGAAGAACTCTTTGGAGAATTTCTGCCAGGTATTGAATCATCTAATTATGAGTTGACATGTATCATATAGGGTTGAGCATGCATACACACACCTGATGTTGTTGGTATTCTCCAGCAGCAGCAGCAGCAGCAGCGCTGAGGTTTGCTCAATGCAGTGCTGAAAACAACAAAAATGGATGCCCCTTCCTTATTAGATAATGATGCAATTTCTTCTGATACTCATAGAACTGTTGTCTCCATTTTTGATACTGTAGCTACCAGCTGACACGTGTGCTGCACATCTATACTGCTCATCTAACATCCTCCTGTTTGTTATTCTTTGATTCTTAATTAGTGTCACATGACAAAGACTGGTGTTGTTTTCTTTCATCTTGGATGTGTTTGGCCTTTACTAATAACTTCATTTGTAACCACAGTTTGTGGCAATTTGAATTTTGCTGACATATTCACGTCCCCTCGTGTTACTCCTTTACTTTCATCTAATGCCATTCTGTGACATTCCTGACTGCATCGTCTGTGTGCCATGCTTATGCTTATCACTTCTGCATGCCCGTCAGCAACATGGAACTCACCCGTGTCTGCATGCAGGAACCTCGGTGGACATCCATCAGAGTCCAACAACTGAGACTGCACTGATTGCTCGCACCGCATGTGTGTAGACCTCACGTGGCAGGAAATTATTTTCTTAGTCATGATGTGTGCACTGAGTACTGTACTTCCACGTCCTAGTCTCTGTTCAAATGTCGATATACCACAATAAACAAAGCCGCTCTGCTTGCAGTGAGGTCACTATGGTGCTTTCTAGCTGGGGCTTCAGGATGGCCCTGTATTGATGGTAACAGATATGTAACAATAAAACATTGATGTTGTGTCAATAATGCACATATGGTTTGATAATATTGTAAATATTTGTGCATTGTTTACTTTTTCTATGGGTTTTTTTGTAACTTAGGGTTACGGTTGCATGTTGAGTTTGATTTGCCAGATAAACAATGTACAAACGTTTCAGATGGATTTGATTGATTGCATTAGAATTTGTTTATCACAATAAGGATGAAATGCTTTTCTAGCGCACATTTGAGGTGCGTGACCAAGCAGGCAAACTCCCAGTTTAGCCCAAGTCTGCCTGCAGATGTGGAAACAATCAATTGGCCTTTAGCTTGCTGATACACTAAAATTTGTTTGTTTTTGTTTTTTTTTGGGGGGGGGGCTAAACCGTGGCTTTTACTTTTTAAGCTTGAAATGACAGATCACACATCTTCACATCCCTCTAACAGCCAGATCTGCGTCTATCACATAAAGGAAAGCTAACGAACAGCCCGAGGCTGCTTACATTACTGCTGACTTCAACGTATCAAACGCAACCTGATTAATTGCCAGTTATGTAGCTTTAGACTGCGCAGCTAAATGAATCAATAAATGATCTACGGATACTTAAATAATCTCATAAATGATATGAATGTATGCAAATCTCCTTGTAATATAGTCCCAGCAGGTCTTTTATATGCATTTATATTGTAAATTAAAGTCAGCAGTGTCATTGTCTCTCTTTATATCAGTACAGACCTGCACATTGCTCCTGAATGATGAACTATTAACGTACTCAGGTGTCATTTCTTATTAAGCAAAATGAGGTTATCATGCGTGGAGAGAGTCTAGTCATCAAATAATGAGACAGCCCCTGATGAATGCTTTAAAAACCCCACCACTGCTTTGTAAACCAATGCTCTGTTTAAACACAGCTGCATCAGTCTAAGGAGGAGCCTGAACTTGGAATGAGAAAGGAAAGCGAGCCCTCTCACCCCTCACGGGTTTTAAGTATTGCAGGAGAACCAGAGTAGCGCATCTACATGTGTTATGATAAAATTCAAACCCAGTGAGAACTGCTTTATTGTGTTGTGGTGTATTTCATTCAAGCCCCGTGCGATGATAAAATATGCAAGCGCTGTATGGTCTTTTCGCAAAGGATTTATTAAGTCCCACTCTTTATGGAGACTACAGTATAATAGCTGCATATAAAGAAAAACTCACCAGCACCACTGTGCTCCTTTTCTTTCTGAGCAAACATCCTTTGCATGATGAAGACTTATTGCAGACGATAAAAAGAGTAGCAGCACCAGAGAGGTATTCACCAATAAAACTTGCTACAGTAAGTGGCATCTCATTTGACTTGGTGGCAGTTTGCTTAAGCTTGGCCCGTGTGAGCCGCGTTAGCCCACACAGACAAACTGGTGAGTAGGAACTCACATCCGGAAGGGCAAAGCTGCAGTGAACACACAGTTCAGGAATACAGCAAGAGGAACAGAGCAGCATTTAACAGGTGGCCATTCTATGCCCAGGGACTGCAGCGCTCACCGCTTTAGAGTAAGGACAGGGCCAAAAGGGCTAAAGATAACACACTTTCCTGAGTCCGCTACCTCATCAACCCCTTTTTCCCTGAAAGAGCCTGGAGCCACAGGTCTCTTATTCTATGCTTGGCCCAGTTGCTATATATTTAGATATCATTTGCAAATCTCCAGTGGACCTCGATATGACACCTGCAGACATGATCAGGAGATGCAGTACTGAATGCGGCATTAAATACTATTTTGTGTTTTCCAGCGTGCTCGTGGTTCACTGGTGGCATAAATGCTCAAAAGATGATGGCACTCTGTGATTTACTGAGCAGTTACTGCTGGATTTTTTTATGACATAGTTCAGTCTAAAATAAAAACTCTAAATGGTTATATCATGCCTCTGAAATGGCTGTCAGTCAGTAATATTGCAGTTTGCAGAGTAATATTTCTTCTTTTCTCATGCCGAGCACTCCTCTCTCGGGCAAATCAATGAAGACCTTGCTGTATGCTGATCATCTTTTTTTTTTTGCTAATAATATTCCCTAGGAAGTCCTTACATGACAGTGGGATGCCATTTTATTGACAGCATGACCCAAATACTGCAATTATTGCACAAGTGTGAAATCGGCGGGAAGAGAGAGACAGTGAGAGGCGTTGAAAAAGAAACAATATTCAGTAATGCGAAGTCGGGTTGACACATTTGGAAAGTCTGGCAAATTAACAGCCATGGCACCAGATCAGAGAATTTTTCAGATGAATCAAGCATTAGATAGACAATCACATTACCCAGTAGAACTGTGACATAGTTCGGGCTATAATCTATATGCTAATATTGTACAGCTTTTTTCGCCGCGGCCTTTATGGGTCAGTGTGAATGTTAGCGAAGGACAGCACCAACATTTTCCACCGGGGTGAGTATGCTAACCCTTCATGCATTTCATATTGGTCTCCTTTACATTATTGACAATGCTGGCTGCTTTTCTGTGTTCTAAATCATCACCGCTGCAGTTGGATCTGCGCGCCGCATTTTCTCGAGCTCTCTCTAATAAATGTTAATGTCGACCACAAGGCTTTTGCTTTTTCTGAAGGGTTGCTCTGTCAAACTTTATGTCTGCAACACTGAATCAGTGCATCAAATAAAAGTGAGCCTGCTGAAGTGGCAGGGATGGCACCATCTGACTGTCTCCAACATGTTTGACCAGAGAGAGACTTTGAGAGGAAGGAGCAAGAAATGAAGCAGCGCTTGTGATTCGTGGATTACAAGTTCGGCTCTTCGCTGCAACTTTTATCCTAATTATATGTCAAACTCTGTGCCACATCCTGTTGCAGCTGTATGTAGGAGTTTTAGCAGGTATTATTTTATGGCTTTACCCTGCACGTGTTCGGTGGAAGATATAACCTGAAAATACATACGAAGCAAAGAATACACCAGAGCTCGAATAACCCACACTCCAATTACTGAGACACCTGCGTGATCACTGTGATGCTGCCAACAAAAACAAATGGGTACACTTATTTCCTAAATGTGTGATACATAGTTTACTATTCCCATCATTGTCTTTCCTTGATCTGTGACTTCTATTTTTTTTTTCTCTTTTTATGTGGATTTCATGCAGTGTCATGAATGAGACACTAAATCTGGGTTCTACTAGTGACTACATCCTTGTAAATTACTGTGTCCAAATTCTCACAGTGTCAGATGACGTCTCCAGTTCAGAGAACAAATACTTGATGCACACTTTTCCTAATCCATCAGGATTCTGAAATCCAGAGCTCACTTCCAAGATGGCAGCTGCACCTCTTTACCTGTCTTTGCCTGTCTGTGTGTCTGAGTGATTTTGAAGAACACCATTCAGTGTGAGTTGTGCTGGATTATTCTAAAACACACATTAGTGGACTCTTTTCACTTATTGCAGTGGAGCAGACTGGTTCTGGCCAGCTCTGCATGCGGGGAGCATGCTAAGCAAACGCCCTTTGTTAGACAGGAAAGGTTGGAATGAAAATTAAGGATTTAATTCACCTTGCCTCTCAGCTGGACTGCATGTGAAGCGCAGTTCGCATCGTCATCGCTCCTGGAGGAACTGTTGGCCTGAGTCTGCTGACAGTCTGCTCGGGTTTGCTGGGTCCACACTTCTGACGATAAAGGGAAGTTCTTTTCAGTCTAATTTTGATTACTGAAGGCTGCTGGTTAATATGTGTACAGCATCATCATCACGTCAAGGGGAAGAATCAAAAACCTGGACTCAACTGTATTTTAACCACTAACATGGATGATCCAACATTTTGCTGTATCAACATGTTCTCCTCAGCAGCTCGTTTTCTTTTATTGACCTGATCAACAACTCTCATTCCAGGTGAACTACATTTTTAAAATTATTTTTAAAGGGCACAAACTGGGATTTTAAAAGCTTTAGAACCTCTTCCAACTTGATCATCAGTGGAGAGTTCATTCTATCCGATTTAACGGACTCATTTATTCATTATTTACCTGTTTTTGTCATCGCCCAAAGGGACTGAGGGCAAAGAGAATTCAGTCTGAAATACTACAAAAATCTGTGCAAAGAAAATGCCTCATTGTTCTTTATGACCATCCCAGAAGAGGTGATAGTGTTATGTAAAAAAACTAATTCCATGCTACTGTTAGGTCTCCTCAAAGAATGGGATGCTGTTTGGGATCAGGCCACAAAGACAAAATCAGACTGTCTTAGATAACTCAGAAATCGTCCAGCCTCTGTAATTTTAAATACCCAAATCACAGTTCTCCTGTCAAAAACCCCTAAATACATTAATAATCGAGGGAAATTCTGGAAAACAATCATTCAGAGGCAGGACTTTTATTGAAACACAGCAGAAACAACAAGCAAAGAAAACAGTCACCAACTGCTATGAAATAGCAGCACGCTGAAGTTGTCTGAAATGCTCAACTTGGCCTGAAATGTTGTCAGTCTGGGATCATCCAAGAAAAATGAAACCGACTCCACATTTTTGGAAATGGAGTTGTACATGAACAAAATGTGTGCATGCGCATTTAAAGAAACGGGTGCTCAAAGAGAAAGGACTGGACCAAGAATTGATATAGGGTTGTCGTTCCTGAAAAACAAAAAAATGATGGCCTTATTTGTTTGTGTATATGTGGCAGTGGCGCAGTGGGTGGGCGCTTGCCTGTCAGCCGGAAGGTTGCAGGTTCGAGCCCCGTCCCTGCGTTGCGTTGTGTCCACATTGCCTAACGGTAGCGCCGGTCTCTGGCTGCGTGACCGCAGATGCTCGTCTCTGGATGAGTGATCTGAAACCCTCATTTCGTTGTGTGCACAATGACAATCAGTTCAATTTTTTTTTTTTTTTTGAAAGCTTTCTCAGATGTCTTCCACCACTTGGCTACACGAGAAATTCTGTCCTTAAAAATTATGAACAGAATCGGTGACAAAGGGCCGCCCTGGCAAAGTCCAACATCCCGAGCTCTCGCTGCAATTGTACA
>VUQK01023773.1:0-16764 GCA_015106715.1 Bujurquina vittata | reverse complement strand
ACTTCCTTACACTTAAACCGTCACTGTTCGGAAACCATAAATGATATCAACACACCGAGTGACAACTGAATGGCCGAGAACCATGGCTTCATTTTAATGTTTGAATGGTGTTTCTAGCTGAACGAATGCTGAAGTTATGCAACCTCAAAGCTGAATAAATTTGAAGACGATCTGAAAAATTCCCCAGTCATTTTGAATGGGGCAAAAAACCTCACAAAAATATTAATACAAAATAAAGTTTAAAGGTTTAAAAGCAGAGAATGCACATCACAGTTCTCCAATGAAAGCTGAACGTTTTGATAGCAGAACGGTTTCGGTAGCTTAAACGTAGCTCAAATGACATCTGACACAAAAACGGCGGAATAAATAATAATAATAAATTTTTCAGTTAAAAGTGATTTTAACTCAGTTATTGTTTCAATATATAAACAATAAATAACATAATTGTAATAATCAATAATAAGCATGTTTTGTCAAGTAAGTCAAAAGGCAGATCGAAGACTGGCAGACAAGTTTAAATATACAGCTAGTATTTAAAGTAACTTTGATGTATTTTATCTTACACTTTTCAGCTCTGTATGACTGGCAGTTGTTCTGGTGTTAGAACAGCTCCTCAAAAAGCCATCAGATGATGATAGTCATATCATTTCTTCATGCCTGTTACATCACTTAAGGTGAAGTCAACTCATCTTCATCTTGGGTTTTAAAAAGGTTTAAATTCTCACATGATTTTAAAAGACTGAACTCAATCAAAGTAGCAAATAATAGAAATATAGAATTTTTAAGCATTTTTACTGCTGAGCTTTAATGCAATCAGAGGTGGTTTGGGTGAAAGTGAAATTAAATCAAAACGTGACTGTAAACCACATAAGAGCACATAAGAAAGTGTCACACACTTCAGCTTGTGTTACTGTGCGTATGTGTGAGCACAGCAAATATCCAGATCCTCTGCTGGAATGAAAGCGCCTTTTTAGACTTAAAAACATATAAATGTAGGCTTTTTGTCGTCTTCTATCTTATATGACTGGATCATTCGTACTGGATCATTCATATAGGATGAGAACCCTCTGGCTAGATTTGCTAGAGTCTCAACACAGAACCCAATAACTACATAAATAAACGATCCCAGCTTTCTTTCAGAATCGTAACTGTAATCTATGCTTCAAAATCTACACACCCGCCTTCCAGCACTCAAGACTGAAGGACGGCTGCTGCCGAGTTGCTGCAATCCCGTCTCTAACCCAAAAATAGCAAACACAAATTCAGCTGTTCTCCTCGCTCCTGTTTTTCCCGTTCCTCCAGCAGATTGCTGCATATCAGACACCTTGTTGATTGGTAAGCTGCCAGCGTAGTCAACATTACCTGATCTTGGTTAGCAGATTAATATTGGTTTGCAAATGTGCTGTAAAATTCAGTCACACCTCAAAACAAACATCAGTTTTATTTTATTTATATTCAATAATCTGGGCGCAGTAGTGAAGAAAGATCCAGCTATTCCACTTGAACATTTGGATTCATTAGTTGGGGGAAAAAAACAAGTTTTTGTTTGCCTCCTGTTCCTCTGACTGCAACATTTGAGATGTGTGAACCCCACATTTGTAAATCCTGACAGAGATCTTAGCATCCTGGTTCTTTATGGGCGTGTTTGGGCTCCTGATGCTGCTGCAGTCTGAAATCTTCAGCACAAAGATGTAAATCAGAGCACGGTTCCTGAACAATGACATGCTTCACCTTAGCTGCATCTGCTGCAGTGTTAAGAAACCTTCAGTCTGGCCATGTTTGACACTTGAGCTGAGAAGCACATGCAGCATCTGGAGCAGCGGATCACTGAGCTGAGGAGGAGAGACTGAGCTGCAGAAAGTGTCACACACTGAGGACCAGAACCACCAGCACAGGTTAAGATGATACCTGGGCATCCAAATCTCTGTTAAATGAACTTGATATTAAAAGATGAGAGACTCGAGTGGACTTAAGTGTTGAGTAGTTCTTTGTCTTGGTGCAGGTGTTTCAGTCATTTTGTAGTTCGGCCTCTGACAATCAGCACACACATCTTCTTTTGACCTGTGAGGAAGAGCATCTCAGGCCTGACAGAACAGCTGCAGAGCCTGAATCCCAGAATTCCAGAGCATCGCCTCTGCAGGTCTTATATTCATCAGATTTCTTTCAGCTACAAACTATTAGCACGGATAATTCCACTCAATCCCTGCTTGGTTCCTCTTTTCAAAGTGAAAAATTTCAATGTTCCTACTGTAAACAGCAAGGGTGACTGTCCTCTTAACATGTTAGCACTTTGGGAAATGACAAGGAAACAAAAACAGCAGTAGACGCTCGTGATTACACCACGCTTCCAAATTTGGACAACAGAAATTATTTCCTGCAGTGAGAGTTGCAGCGGACACTGAAAGACCACTACTATATCTGCAGCAGCTTCTCTCTTGCACGCCTGCAGGTGCACACACACAAAAATGGGTCTAAATATGAATAGAGGTTAAAAAATAATGCTGACTTCCTGAAACTTCTGCCAAATACTCCAAAGGAGGATGTCATGAGACATTAGCTTCAGTGCAAGAAGTTATTTTATTATTATTATTAACTGTTGACACAATCGGCAGAGAAACAAGGCATGACAAAGACATGAGGAGGATGGAGGGGTCAGATCTTGTTGAATGCTGCTACATCGACACTCTGGACCTGAAATACAGCAAAAAAAAATACATTTTCAATTAAAGTTTCCCAGAATAATAGTTAAACTATGTCACAGTATTGAAATTGTCAGATTAAAAAGCTTCTTTCAGCTGCTGATAAGGTCTGGACCCTAAAATAGAATGGTGCAGTGTGATAGGTAACGGTCTGTAGTGCGGGCAGTTGGGGTTCGAATCCCAACAAGGGCATACTTCCAGTAAGATTGAGCTGTGGCTCAATGTTCCAACATATGAAGGAAGCAACTGCTATTGCAACTAGAGATTGATGAGGTAAAACGCAAATGCTACGGCAAGGGGGAGCCAGGACAAAGTGATGAAACACCCCCCGCGCACACATTCAGAGAAGAGAGAGCCACTGGCTTCCAGCAACAATTATTATAATTGTATGTAAACTCACATAATCTTCAAACTTGGTGATTTCTTCCTCCAACATATCTGTTCCCACTTTGTCATCCTCCACTACACATGCGATCTGGAGCTTCTTGATGCCGTAACCCACAGGAACCAGTTTGGACATCCCCCATAACAGACCATCAGCCTGCACCGAACGCACGCACTCCTCCAGCTTCGCCATGTCCGTTTCGTCATCCCACTACATACAAGAACAGGCTTGAATAATTCAGGCTCAACATAATAATAATACCATAATAATTTACACCATTTACAGACTTACAGGCTTGACATCCAGTAAGATGGAGGACTTGGCGATAATGGCAGGCTTCTTGGCCTTTTTCTCTGCATACTCTTTCAATCTCTGCTCTTTGAGTTTCTCTGCCTCTTCATCTTCATCACTGCCAAACAGATCAATATCATCATCATCCTCCTCCTCTTTAACCGGGGTAGTGGTCTTCTGCTGGACAGACGTGCCCTGAACACAATAAGAAAAATGAAATAATTGTGAATTCTGAAAAATGAATGCTGACAGACGCAGTCTAAAGGAACTCACATTTGTGTAGGGGACGGATGGGGCAGGAGCTGGGCTGACAGCAGGACACTTCTCCAGAACTGCGACCCGACATTCCAGTTTGGAAAGCGCTGCCCTTAAGTTTTCCACCACTGATGATGGGGAAAAAAAAGTTTTTTATTCATGTACATAAAAAAAAGTCTTGTCAAAGTCATTTGATCATCGTTAGCTGCAGTTCTAATAATACCAAAACACTAAAATAGCTCAGATGCACATTGATAAAAGCTGAAAACAAACCTACCTTTGTGTAAGCTCTGGTTTTCCAGCTCCAGGCTCTTGATGCGGGAAATGAGTTCTCCGTGATCAGCTGAGCCGCTTCCGATGCTGCTGCCGCCTGTGCTCTGCACGGCGTACAAACAGAAAGGGATCAATACAATTTAATAAGAGCGACACAGAAGACATGGAATATTAGCCTCTTCATCAAAGTGGGCTTGTTAATGAAAACACAGCAGACTGCAGTCTCAACAGCCAGAAAAAGCAGAAATAAGGAAGCAGTATACAGAGCTGACATATTCAGATCAGCAGCGCGTGGTGCTTCCAGTGACACACAAGGTTTGGAGGCACTTACAAGGTGAGAATGATGGCTTATGGGAGGCTGACCAGACCCTCTGTTACACAGTGTAGTCTTCAGCTGGGGGGGATGGGGAGACGGGAAGGAGCAGGATTTAATAAAGTTCATGCCAAAAGAAGAGAAAATGAGGAGCACAGAATAGAAAGCTCCTGGAGCAACGATGGGATGAAGACAGAGCTTGAAGGTTATGGAAGAGATCAGACTACAAGCAGCTGTTCGTAAATCACATTTCTATCTTAGAGTCTTAAGATATAAACATCAAGTTTCAACTCAGTCAAAATGTCCTTTAACAGTTTAATCCAAAAAGGAGGGCAAATGGCCCCACATGCATTTGACTGTCACCCTAAAACATTAGCACTACAGCTATGTTATAAACGGAAACATAAATTTGAGAGCAATGCTGGGCTGTACTGCATTTCTTTCTGATGAGATGGTTAACTGTGTCTGATGTGTAGACTGAATTGGACATCATGTGAATATGTAAGATCAGTGTGTTGATATTTTGGAATAACCTGAAATAATTTTCTTTTTCCAAACTGACTTCAATTTAAATCTGTCACCGGGGTTTAAGCAAAAAAGAAAGATGCTACCCCTCCTCCAGCCCTCGCTAAAGCTAAAAGGCCAGATGCTCTAACCCTAGTCGGGATAGATTAGCATGTGCACCTGCACCTGGAATATTTAAGCACATGTAACAACACAACCATAACTGTGATCACTATAATCGCCATAAAGCTTATATACAGTTGCATATCTAAAACAGAATAAATCGGGTCTGTACACACATTTCATTAAATGCATTTCAGGGGGCACTGATCAAGCTACAGGCATGAGCATTAATGTGAAATAGGTTCATACAGCACGTTCAGTGGCGCTTACCCCTGCAAGAGACTTCTGGATGTTTTCCCGGGCACGGGCAATATCCTGCAGAATGGTGTTGGCACCAGCATCCTTAAAGAACATGAACAGTCATCAGAATCATTCATCTTTTCGAATTTGTGACGTGAGGAGCGCCTCCACAATTTTAGTCCTCAAGTGACATTCTAAAGATTTGAGCATAAATGAGAATATTTTATATCCTGTTAGATTCTAATCTCTACAAAGACACTTGAAGATGTAAATCATGCACATTTAATATAGCACAGTGGTTTCAGATGTGAGACCTTGAACCTTGTGAGACAGTGCGGGTACCTTTGTGGTCTGTGGCGAGCCGTTTATGTGCTCATAGAAACGTCTCTCTGCTTCGTCATAGCGCGGTTTGTCAAACCAGATCTTTTCCTGGGCCAGGAAGTCTACTGCACTCATTTTTCTACAGATGGAAAAGCAAGGAATGGATGTATGAACAGGACACAGGAGGTCAGGGAAAATGAAAAGATAACTACATTAATATTACTGCTACAACGTAGACTTAAAAATCGCTCGATATACAGCATAAAATCTGACTTTTCATTTTATAACTGGCTTATTGTATGTTTTTTAATCTTATTCTCTCCTCAAAAAAACAAAACAAAAACCCAATCCAACTATACAGATGAGTTTTCAAAAAGAAAGTGGTAGAAAAAAAAAAAGGGTCATAGAGTCACTGAGGAAAAGTCTAAACACAAAGCATAAGGAAAGATTCAACAGAGATGAATGAAAACGAATGGTTTAAATATAAAAGTCACATTCATGAGAAAAAACGAAAGGGACAACATTTGATGGACACAAAAAAGACAAAAGACGAACTCAAACATCTGCAGCTGTTCCCTTCTCCCGGTCTGATCATACTTGTCCCTCTGTGGGGTGGTGGAGGTAACGGACGAGGCTTCTGGCCTGCGATCCTTCTTCAAGGCCTTTTTTCCACTGCAACTATGGAAATGGTTCTCAGCAGCGTCATACCGCCACTTGTCCAACCACACCCGCTCACTGTCCGGATGAAGGAAATTTTGGACTCCTCCATCTGCCGCTTCTTCCTTCTCAGGGAGCTCAGCTGGCTCCTCTTCCTCCTGGATTGGGTGCAGAGCATGGAAGACCTCTGCTTTGCACTGTGGGACCACCCGTGCTTCCTCCACTACCACTTCCTCAGTTTCTTCCACCTCCTCCTCTTCTACAAGGCTTTGAGGGTGGTCGCTACTTCTGGAAGTAGAGGTGCAGCCAGACCGTTTGGTGGAATTGTTACCATACAGGTTTTGGTAAAAAGCTGCTTCAGCCCGGTCATAAAGTGGTTTGTCAAGCCACACATCTCTAAGCAGCTCCACTGGGAAGCGGGGCAGTCCATTAATCGACTGCCATATGGTTGGTGTGATGGCCGCTTGGATGATGGGGGTTGCAGGAGTTGGGGCTAGAGACTGATATCCTTCGTCGGGTGTTCTGGATACAGTGGAGCGTCTGGGTGTAGCTTGGAGGTCCAGAGAGTTTGGAACTGATGGCTGCATCGATTCTTCCACAAAGCGGCATTCTGCTTGGTCAAAGGTTGTCTTATTTACCCACACTGTTTGTACAACGTGGTGGCAGGCCACCTGGTCACCATGACGGCACGATGGTCCAACGGAAGGTGGAACCACACTGGATGCAAAGTTTGATCGTTTCCCTGAGGATGGAGGCGATCGGTTTGACTGACTGGTCGCATTAGAGGAGCTTGCCAGCCAGCACTGGTACAGGCTCTCTGCCCGCTCGTAGATGCTGCGTTCAAACCACACATTAGTGCACTCAGACTGTAGACCAACCAACGCAGCGAGGTGATCAGATGTTTTCCTGCTTTGTTTGTCTGGTTTCTCCTCATTTTTGAGCCTGTCAACTTTTTCCTCTGGGCGGCTCTCGGGATTAGACGAACGTTTCCTGCGGCGACGGCTTTTCCCACTACGCTTTCCTTCTCCATTTAAGCTGCCGCTCTCTGGGGAGGATGATGCTGTCTCTCCGTTTCTCTGGCGCGGCTCAGCCTTGTTTCTACAGCCCAGCGTTGCCTTTGTGGACTGATCCACCTGACAATGGCTGAGAGGCTGATCGTGCTCTGACTGATCATCCAAAGAGCTCTGGGCATTCTTCTTAGACATCTTTGAGCCGTTGTGGGGACACAGAAAAGAGAACAACAGGTACAGGCTTTTGGGTTAGTAAGAGAGAGACACAAAGGTTTAAAGACACAAAGGGGTTGATCCATTTTGCACAGTACTGTTAATGAATTATTAAACTTTTGCTTTGTTACAGTGGTGCACTTATGACAACACTATAAAACTAACTCTACAAATCAGTACCGGAGAAATACAAGCAGCATGCAAAACTCAGAAGAAGCCCACGCAGATTTGGGTTGGACAACTGGACAAAGTTTGCGGGGGGTTTCATTTTGCTAATTTAGCAGTCTGCTACTCTGAGAATTCAGCTCAGTAAATTTTTACAATTTACAGTTATCTTAAGCCATCTTTAGTGGTCGCTTTTCAAATGTTCTTTGGCTGCTTCCGTATGTGCAAGAGGCTGCCACAGCAAACAGTTCTACACATCTGATTTGGCACAGCTTTTTACAATGGATGCCCTTCCTGACACAATCGTCCCAGGAATATGTGCTGCCTCTGGCTCTCAAACCGGGGCTCTCTTCTGTTAGGTGACTGTTAACCACTGTGTAGCCTTGGGTCCTATTGCTGTCAATTCCTCCATCACATTTGAGAACAAGCCCACACAGCTATATGTAAGGTTCTGATATTCATTTAATCTCCACCTGTTTAGAATGAAATAATTAAAATAGGGCTGCAACGATTCATCGATTAACTCGAATACCGTAATTTGATTCTAAAAAATTATCGATGCAAATTTGTTGTGTCGCTGCTTCCTTTAATCTTTGCAGCGCGTCTCGTTTCACCCGGATTGCCAGCATTAAAGTTCTCCGTCGCCTGATCCACACTCCAGTCCAGTAGGTGGCGCTGCACCTCTAAGCTGGTTTGCCCACCACCATTAAACACACAAGAAGACAATGACAACGGAGAACTTTAATGCTGGTAATCCGGGTGAAACGAGATTCGCTGCAAAAATTAAAGGAAGCAGCGACACAACAAACTTGCACCGATAATTTTTTTATAATCAAATTATTCGAGTTAATCGATGAATCGTTGCAGCCCTATTTATGATATAAAAATTATCCTTTCTAATTGATTAATATAAAAACAATTCATAGAATTTGTAGAAAATATACAATATTGTTTACTGGGATATAAGATTCCAGTCATATCACCCAATCCTACTACAGGCCTTGGCTGGATGTCTGATTTTGGGAAACTGAATAATTTTAACATATCTGCCGATATTAATGCCGACTGATGGAATCAAATTTTCATGAATTTTCTAGAATTGGATTTGTCAACCACAGCAAACGCTGTATCCTGCATATGCCACAGATTCTATATTATTAGCATTAGTTATGACTACAGATTAATGAAAACTCGATGAACATCCATTAAACTGACCTTATAAAGGATGCTTTTGTTTACAACTTCATTATATACTTTACAAACCTTAAACAGCATCACAACACTGAACAAACACAATGACATGAAAGCATTCTAGGAAAGAAAAGGGGGTCATGAGTCTAAAAGAAAAAGATTTATGGATCAATGAAAAGCAACACATGCTCATGCAACCAAAAAATAATAATACAATAGATATTTAATTTTTGACATGCACCAAATCATGCATCTTTAAGTTTGAGAATCATACTGCAGTACAATAAATACATTCCCTTAATGTTCATACAGAGTAAGACAGTTTGGGAAATCATTTCCTGCTTGATGTTTATAAGATCATCTTATTCAATCTGTTAACTCACCTTCCTCGGTAAAGGTGTTGAGCTCAACTAATATCAAAGTCAAATGCTCAACACGTTCTTTTCATCCAGTTAACCGCAAGCCATTGAAAAGAAATTTAACAATCACCACCTTGCAAAATGAATCAAACAATACTGGGGATACAACAACAACAAAAATGATAAAAGATGGACGTAGATACTGAGACGTCAGCCGTTGTTTACTGAACTGTTGTTTTAAAGCCTTGAGATGAACATTTCTACCATCGCTATCTTGGCTGCAAGAAACTGGATGTGATGAGGAGGTGCAGGTCTGAATGTGAAACCAATTGCTATTTGTCTAAAAACTTGTGATTGACAAGTTGTTAGTCGATGATCAAGTGGAAAATATCACGGATAATCCTCCTGTTTGAAACATGGCGTGATCAAGATTTACAAAATCAATTTAAGTTTTTATTCACTACAACCCACAATGACTAAGACAATAACTCAGCAGAAAAGTGTTTAGTTAGACTGCAAAAGGACCGAAACACTTTTTGCAACCACAGCTATCACCATCTGGAGCCCTGCACACAAAATGCAGGTTTATGGAACATTGTTCCAACCAGGATACTACGTCCATCTTTCCTTTACTGTGCTAAAAACAAGGTATTTGACAGCGTTGCAAGGAATACTCACATGTCAAATTCTGAAGGCAAGGTGGGAGGACACAAGCTATACATTACAGATTTATCTAGAACAATTGCTCAGAGTGAAAGTCAACCTTCCCGCAGACTTTACACAGTTTCTCTTTTAGTTTTGATGTCTGAATATGGAAAATGCTTTCACTGAAATCCAATATCATCCAAAAATATCAAGCAAAATCTTAAATCCATCCAAAAAGCTCACCCCCCCCCCTTAATCTGCTTTCCTCCCCTCTTCAAATGGAAGCACAGTTCATTTTTCTCTACATTATCAAAAGTGAAGCACCTATCAAAACTCAATCTAATTACCAAATCAAACGAATGATACAATGCAGAAAACTGATTTTATCTTTTCTTTTTTTTTAAACTGCTAACTAGGCTCAACTGCTCTGACTACTACATTTACTGGTTTCAATGTGTGCATTAAGGAGGAGCTACACTGAAAGCCGGTGTAGTGATTTAAACACCGTATAGAAGATAACACTGTTGGTATATACAAAACTAAACATTGTTCCAAATAGACCACAAAAATATTTCATGTAACATGAAATGTATTTTGAGCAAATTCTATTGGCTACAAGTCGACAATTTTGAACCTGCCTCGACCTGAGTCAGCCACATCAAATAAGAATTGATAAGTGAAATCAATTTTTACTCATTTAGTCTTTTGATAAACTTTCCAATGATACCAAGATCATAAAAAGTGAGGTAGAAATAAAGAAATAAAGCAATTATCAACACCCAGAATCAGGTCACAATGTGAGCTCATATGATCTATTGTTTTATGCACAATACAGTAATTACTGACCAGGATTGAGGTCATTATACTTTAACATAACTTCCCTATTTTTTGTCACTGAGAAGTGATCTTGGCATCATTAGAAAGGTCTTTCTAATGCTTTCATTAAAATGTATTCACTTTCAAAAATGGTTGCCACATACCTAAATAGTTTTATTATTTATTAATACGCCATCTGTTGTGCCTATTTCGAGCTGTATCTCTTGTCAGCAGGGTGGTGTGCTGTGTGTCGGATCAACTCCAAATAAACTAGTGTCAAAGTGTGAATGGGTGGCTTAAAATAAGTTTTTAGAAAAAAAATTAAGTCTATGTCATGGCTGATTTAGATGTCCCAGGCTCTAATACGCAGACCAATTTGCTTGTTTTTTTTTTGCTTGGCTCACTATAAATTATGTGCAGTACACAGACTGTCCTCTATTGAGTGACTGATGGTGTGTAGCTGTGCAGGTCTACATTACTGGTGCAGTTTTATTCAGAAATAATGTAATTCCATCAATACCGCCCTCATAAGCTTTAAAGGGCTGGTGGATAGGGATTGGCACAAACAAAAATGATTAGATCGATCAAATAAAACTCATCCCTCCTGCCCTGATCTGTTCAAGGGCTGTACACCTGAATTTAAGACAGCACTTTCACTTAAAGACACTGGCGTAATATCATGAGAAAAATCCTAAACAACAAAAGCAGAGCATCAGCAAAGCTGTCAACTTCCAAATGTGCGCCCCTGCTAACCTTAGCCAGCTTTCATCATCTTGAACTAGGTCCTAGCTAGAATGAATTCTGCCCATTTCATTGAGCACCAGAAAAGGCGACTCGTTTAAAAACGTGACAGTAAGGAGCTACTGCTGAATACTGAAAAAGACCCAGAATGTGAAGCAGCACAGGCGGTCACTGAAGCCGGTATCCGACAGGCGTGACTGCCGCTCCGGGCTGTTAGCACTAGCACGTTGCTACATGCAGCTAGCAGCTCGCTAGCCTCGGATAACCCCGGCCGAGCCCCTACTCTGTTAACCACTAAATATCCACCAGTTTCCCAAAAAGGTCTGCTAAAGACTCCCACTACTAACGAGCACACGGAAATCCGGCTGTCGGTCAGCGTTGAGCTTACTTACTGCTTTGGGGGGTTTGTCTTGTCGTTGCGAGGCCGGCCCGGTGGATAAAACGTGTTTCTCTGGTCGTGAATGACAGCGGGAAGGAGGAAGAAGAGAGGAAGCAAGGAAGCAAGGAAGAGCGGTGACTGTGTGATCTTAGCGGGTGGGGGAGGGGAGGTATGAATCATTAATGTTTCCTCACGTCCTGTGTTAAATGTCATGCAGCTTCGATATATGAAAATGTGAATAAATGCAGTTATTAACACAGGAGTGTGTACACCTCACCAAATTAAGGTCAATGTAAAGCTGCACACTAACTAACCTTTGTCCTGGTATTACGGTTTATGACACCGCATGGTCAGTTATCACAAGTCCTTACTCTACGGCTGCTGTCTGTGGCAAAGACTTCTGGCCAAGATTAATTCTTTTAAATCTAATTTGTCTTATTTTTTTTCTGTTGTTAATAGAATCAGGTGAACAGGCGGGGATGCTGACTCACACCAAACATGACTTACAGCCAACTAATTTGAATCTTTTTAGGTTCCAGAAAAGAGATTAAATGGACCGTGTGGGGAAAATTACAATCACATTTTCATAGTGCAATTTGTTATAAGTGAATTGCTTGTTTTGTCCTTCCAGTAACTATCCATCCATTTTCTACTGCTTACACAGGTCTGGGTTGCAGTCTGTGAGCCGGCTGAGGAAGGGCTCACTGGCACTGCCTGGCAGCTGAACCTTAACCCACGGGGCCTGGTTAGCCTCAACCATGAGCCCACCCTCTTGTGGGCCTACACCACCTGCTTTGTGGATCAGGAAGCAGTCTAAGGCAAAGGCTCACAGACTCAATGTGAAATTTTACAAAACAAAGTAAAACAGGAAATTACTGAAGCTGGAAACCTAATAGGCTAGAGAAAAAAAAGAACTTATTTATCCATATTGCTGCCTATTTATGTTTCTTATTAGGGTAATTGCTCAGCAGGGGGCTTGCTCTCATTTGTTTTCAAGGTCAGAAATAAAGACTGAGCTGTCAGCTGATGGCTGCACACCAAACACAAAAATAAGGAATTGCACAGAGAACCCGCTAACATGACACTTCTATACATTGTGTTACACACAACTATAAATTAGCTACAGCTGGGACACCATCATTGAAATACAGCTACACAACTGTGGTCACTTATCCTAAATTTAGATTTATGCTTTATTTGGCCAAATATTAAATACAATAATTATCATTTAAATAATTAAATTGATCCACTGACTCTACATTACATCCACATAATAATCCAATCAAGGCCAGTAAGCCAGAACAGTAGTGAAGATGTTTAACAGGAGGGCCTTACGGATAGATCGATGATGAAGAATATGGTCTGCATTATTTGGTTTGCTCACATAGCCTCTCCTTCAGTATTCATGCTGACCTTCAGTAAATGTGACAAACTGGAATTACTCAGCACTTCATTATGATCATAATAACCATACTTGTATTAATCCAAAAAGATAATTTTTTTTTTCAATGCAACAGCAGTCCTCATCTAATCAATTCATTTTCAGTGTCAATTTTAGGATCAAGACAATATTTAAGACATTAGACAATATGACCGACAGTACCCTCTTTATTTTGAATTGATGCACTCAGGATGACGTTATAGGATGCCCTTAAGCCAGTAAAAAGGCGTCTAAAGGATCATTTGTGCCAAATGCAATTAGTATACTGAATAATATGATGTAATGCCTTAATAGTCTTATTGGAGTTTTTATGTATTTTATACGATTGTACATGTACGAATGTGTGTTGATGATTATCATTAGTGATGAACCGAAGGCAATTTTCCACTAATGTTAACTATAAAGTTATTCTTGATATTTGCTTGCAAAGACATGGACATGAGAAGGATGCAAGAACTGCACATTTACGGAAAACTAAAGGTGAGAAAATGTGATTTAAAAGTGACAACTCCATTTTTGTATTTGAGCTCTGTGATCCTGGGAAAATAAAAAACAATACCAAAAAAAAAGTTCCATGTAAGGTTTTTCTTAAGTCAAAAGTCCAATGAGTAGTTCGTAAAGGCAACCATCGTCCATCACTTCCTGCTCCCCGCTGCTGACTTTCGGCCGAGTTCCCTGGCCCTCTCGGTGGCAGACTCCACAGCGCTCATGGTCGACGCCCTCACGCCGCCCTGTTCCAGTGTGTGAAGCCCGTAGATGGTTGTTCCGCCTGGCGTGCAGACTTCAGAGCGAAGCTGAGCTGGATGCTTTCCAGAATCACGTAACAATCTCCCAGCACCCTGCAGCACATGTTAGCTTTCAAAAGTTGTGTTTGGACACTCAGGAGTCAGAGCTCTGACACAAACTGTTGTGAAACACAAGTGTGCACATTGTTAAACTGACCAGAACAGTCTGGGAGGCAATGCTGTGAGCGAGAGCATTTGGCATGCCCATTTTAACAGCTCCTTCTGCCAGGGCTTCAGCAAAAAGGTACACCTGCAGAGGAAAATCACATGCATCAGAATCAAACCAGAACAAAGTTGTTTCTCTGCTGCAGTAAAACTAAAGGGGTTTGGAGTGATGCCAAGTGTAAACCTCTGAGCTCAACTGCATATTTCATACAGTCAGCCCCCCCGGATTCCATCTAGAGACATCTTATATCCAGACAGTCCATCACAGCGAGTATCACTGTCATCATACAAAAAGAAAAACCTTTAAAGAGATGATAACATAGTCGTTTGATTCTATGTGTCAATATCTGACTCATCTTATTTACATTCATCTCTTTTGTCAACTTTTCTCAACTCCCAGGCAATCGAATGAAGGGACTACCAAGAGAGTGGAGAACCCTGTTGATTGACATATGCCCTGGTAGTACATATATTAGGTTCATGAGGCAACCGGAGCCTGGATTGTCTATAAGTGACCAGCCATTATTGTCAAAGTAATGGGTTTGGTCTGAAGTATTCAAATTATGATGCCTTACACGAAGACTTCAGATAAAATAAACCATAGCACACTCACAAAGGCTACTCCGCTGCCGCTCAGCCCGGTGTGGATGTCAAGCCAGGCTTCGGGTCCCTCCTCCACCAAACCGCAGCGATGCAATAAGGAGCGAAGCAGAGCGCTGTCCTCCTGTTTTGTGTGGGATCCCCGGGCAAACAGGAGAGCACCTTCCTGAACCAAACATGGTAGATTTGGCATCAGCCGGATGACCACAGAGTTCTCAGGAAGGAGCTTTAAGTTAAGACACGAGGAGAGAAAACATCTTTAGATCATTATTTGGTTTAAAGGTATAGGTCACCTTAGAATGAAATCTATTTTACCTGAAACACAACTTTACTGTGTGTTTGAAATGTAGCAGCGACTGAGATATAAGCATATCTTTACGCAGGTCAGAACCATTTTCTTTTCTACTTAACTATACCTGTGAACCTTTATTTTGAGAAGTGTCTGCCCTTGAAGATAGGCAGAAAGAAAATACACTGCTCAAAAAATTAAACGAACACTTTAAAAACACATAAGATCTCACTGGGGGCAAAAAAATCACACTGGGTATCTTTACTGATATGAACTGGGTAATGTGTTAGGAATGTAAGGATGCCACATCGTTTGATGGAAATGAAGATTAATTAACCTACAGTGGGTTAAATTCAAAGACACCCTGAAAATCTAAGTCAAAAAATGATGCAGCAGGCTTCTGTTGAATGGTCAGTGCAGCCACTCAAACTGGTACTCAGTAGTTTGTATGGTCCCCACGTGCTCATATGCATGCATGACAACATCAGTGAGAAAATAGTTGGTGTCCTGGGGGGGGGGATCTCCTACCAGATCTGAACCGGGGCATCACTGAGATCCTGGACAATCTGAGGTGCAACCTGGCGGCGTTGGACTGAAGCATGATGTACCAGAGGTACATCATTAGTCTATCGGATTTAGGGCAGGTGAGCGTTTTGGGTTTTTTTTTTTGGTCGTCAATGCATCAACTTCATCCTCCAGGAACTGCCTGCATACTCTCAACACATGAGGCCAGGCATTGTCATGCACCAGAAGTAGGGATGGGAATTGATCAGAATTTAGCGACTCCAATTCCATTATCTATATCACTTATCGATTCGATTCCTTATCAGTTCTCTTATTGATTCTCATTGGGTTAGTGAATAAAATATACCACAAATGGGTTGATTTGCATTCACACTAAATTATTCCATTCGTTAGTCAATCTGATTACTTTTTTCGTATTAACAATTCATCTGCATTTTTTAACTTCCATACTGCATTATTTTTTTCTGTGTGAAACAAATAGCAGTGGATGGAGCAGCTACAAAGCTCTTTCTTCACTTCCTGATCAGGTGGTTGATGAAGAACCTGCAGCTCTTTCAAAGTTAAGGTTTTACTGGTGGTTACAGGAAAAAGCGCTGCTGCTTTGGACACTAGAAAAACGGTTCCTTTCGCGAGCTCACCGTCTCGGTGACGGCTCCGCCTTTTTGTGCTTGTAGCGTGCACGGACTGCAGGTAAAACAGCTCCTGCTGCTGAAGAAACACTGAACATGATTTTGTAATGATTTTTATCTTGAAGCTTCTGTCTCGACGCTGTTGAATATATTCCAAACTAAATAAGGCGTGTGTGTGACGTAATTGCAAAATGGGTCCTCATGTCAGTGGAATCGATATCGATAAGCGGCACTGTTAAGCAAGCAGACTAACAATTCCAAGGAATTGATTGATTCCCATCCCTAACCAGGAGGAATGATAATGCAGGTGTTTTGGGACAGGCTGCTTGTTTTTTTTCCCCAAACGGCCTTCAGTCCATTGTGGCCCGTTTCAATCCAATTGTCAGAATTATGGTGCCATACCTTTGCTATGCAGAGCCATACATTTATAGGCGTAGGAACCGGGGGGGACATGTCCCCCCCAATATTGGAGAAAGCCCCCCCAAAAAATTACACCGTGGAAAAGAAAAATACTTGACTTTGAAATCTTTAGCTCGCGTGCTTTTATTTTGAAGGTGCAACATAGCGTCCTCTCACTGCGCTCCCCTGCACCCGCCCCCCTCTGAACTCGTGCGCTTTGGAGTCTTTGTGGGGGGCGGCAGGAATCGAGACTCTTCTGAATGAGGTAAAACCATGCTGAAAGTAAGCCGGTCCGGTCTACCACTAAAAGAAAACCAAAACGAAAGTTTTATATTATTTTTATATTATATA
>VUQK01023772.1:16249-27505 GCA_015106715.1 Bujurquina vittata | reverse complement strand
TTGACTACTAATAAACACTCATTTACCTACACACACACGCACACGCACGCACACACACACACACATACACACACACGCACACACACACGCACACACACACACACACACACACACACACACACACACACATACAATGTCATCCCTCCAGTGCAGCATTGTGGGACCATATTTTACAAGCAAATCTGCAGAGCATGCAGTAATGCTCCTGCAGTTTGGGCATTCCCATTACTGGGATAGGCTGCTGCAGACTGTAAAAACTTATTACCCCAACCTCTCCAATACCCATAATTGACTGCACATCTTCCGCGTTTGTCAGCCACAAGCCTTTCCCACCAAGCATCTTTCAGAGATCTTTGGCGGCAGCCAGCTGGAAGTTGGCTTGTATGTGTTCCTGCTGCTGAAAGTAGTAGGAAATGATGATGATGGATGTAACTTGTAACTGTTGTTAGCAATGCACGATATACCAGTGTGGAAAGATGCTGACTCTTTTACAAGTTTAAACAAGACTTATACATCAGGTTATTTTTTAGCTATTAAATAATTAAATCATGGATTTACATCTTATTTAATGTTTGCAGTGTCTGGCTATCCCTTTTACATTTACATTTGCTGTGTCTTTCCTACACTATGTCAAAAATCTGTTTGCTCAAATTGTGAAATGTGGTATATGTTCTGTATAATAGTAGAATCTGCCCAAGTCTGTCTGTATCTACAGTTGAATGTAAGCATTTAAATGAGTTTTGATTATGCTTAAAACTGCAGCTGGAAGCAGGGATATTGTAATAGCACTCACTTCAAATGAATGATGACCAAATATTCACATTCTTTTCAGCTCTGAGTTTTTGAAGATTATTTGGGTCTGTTGCAGCCCAGCGTGCACCACTTTCATCTGCTGTTTTGTGTTGAACAGGCTGGCGTGTAGTTGATTTGTCAAAGCTTTATTGCTCAGATTAACTGGTGCTGAAAATAAATGTATTTCTGAAGAACCAAAGCAATGATCTGAAACAGGCTTAAATGCCACTTAGAGCTAACGGGTAGTGCAGAGTTACCGCTGGTTTCTCACTGTGATCACAAATCACACAGTCATTTGAGCCATTATTTATCTACAAATGTTGATTAGTGCACATTGCATACTAAGAGAACAAAGGCTGATGTTATGCTTTTCATTGGGTTATACTTTAATAAATACAGTAGTAGGCAGCATAGTAAATGTTGCATAATAGCACACGACTGCTAAGCACAAAACCTCTTGCCTTGAACTGAAGTCTGAATCCAGGTCACTGGAAGTTAAAGGCTTTACTTGCTCATCAATAATGCAGCTAACCAACTACGGTGGCATTTCATATTAGGCTACCCCTTAAGATATTCTTTTTTATGTTTCTGTTCCCATGAATGATTTCCTGTGGGCAGTTCCTCTGACTTCTCCTTGCTGATACAATTTTGAAAGCTGCTTTTTTTTTAATGTGTCTTTCCAGCAGTATCCATTTCACAGTGGATGATGAGAAGAGAATACTGGCACTTAGCACTAATCTTGCACTCCAAAGCTGCATTGTGTGGTATGAACCACATTACTTTTGATTCATTTGCTCACAGCGAGTGGTGTACACCTCCGTTTTTCCTGTTCCGACTCACTTGCACTTATCTGACTGTGGTATCTGATTCAGCTCTTTTCTAATCAAGTGATAAGAACTACTTTATGGCCATTTGCTGTCTCTTTCACGCCCATCTGCTCTTGTAGCGAATGATGTTTTGATCTTCTTTGGGAGGCCCATATTCCCTTTCCTTACCCCCCAGGAAAGAGAGAGGATGTTGATCACTGCTACTGAGCTGGCTAACTGCTGCAATCTGCCCTCTGCAGAGAAACTAAATTGACTTCTCTCGCCTTCTATTGAGTTAGTGGCCAGCTCCAGTTTCTCCCTCCTTCACTTTTCTTTCTTCTGCCCTCTGTCAAAACCTCTCTCTCCCACACTTTCTCTCTCTCTCTCTCTCTCTCTCTCTCTCTCTCTCTACACACACACACACACACACACACACACACACACACGGACGCACACATACACTCTCTCTCTCAATGCCATTAGCCAGCAGCTGACTTGTGAATGTCAGTGGGTTCATGATGATGGCTCAGGGAAGTACAGGCTGTCTTGTGGATACCGTCTGATATTCCCTTTGGTGTGTAGTGCCCGCAGGAGTGATATTACAGAACTAATGGGTTTACTGCATTGCCTTGTTTCTCTGTAGATTTGAGAACTGGCTACTGTGGAGTGTCAGAAGTAAAGTGCACTGAAAAACACAAGCGGCCGTGCCAGTGGAAACTAAGCAGCCATCAACCAGCAGGAGTTAAAATCCTGACACAGGAAAGTTATGGCGCTAAAAAAGTTCTGGGAGAATAGTTCCAGATACTTGCTGCAAAGGTCTGTCATAAGCTGTATGTATCTGTACAGCAGCTTGGTTTTTATCTAAACTTACAGGGCAGAACAGATTACATATTATGTCTAGGAGTACACGCTGCTCACCTTTCTGTGGTTGTAACAGAGCTTGATGAGCCCATATACACCTGATTTCTGTAGTTTACAAGCCTTGAGCACTACTGTTAATGGATCTTTTTTCTTTCTTTCTTTTTTAACCTATACTTTAGATGTTTTACTGTAAATGTGGAAAAGAATAAGAATATAGAAACTGTGCTGAATTCTTCACTGCTCATCCAACAAAATCTTAGATTTTACTAAAGATGCAAAAAATGGCAAATAAAAACATACCTTATCTTCTGAAACAGCACAATTTTCAATTTATTTTGGTGTAGTTCTTTTTTTTTAAACTAATAATGCTAATGCTTTGTGGCTCATTTTATAGTTAGTTGAACCATGTTGATTTTGTGTACATTTTAAATTACATATTACATATTACATAACAGCAAATTAACTGATCATGTTTTTTTTTAATGAATGCCTGATTTAAATATATTGGGCCATTTTAAACTGTCATGTTTTACTGTTGTTTTCAACCTTATTATATAAACTTTTTTTAAATCACTAATATGTGTGTATTAAGTGGACGAAATGTCACCATTAATAAGGTGTAGCATTCTTCTATTTGATTGGGCTGTCTGGTGAAGGAAAAACAAAAATGTGATGCTTTAACCAGCAAACTGGAAGCCTGAAAGCATTTTTTTTTTTGGACAAACTAATTCACAAATAACCATGAAGACACTGCTTGACCTCACACCACTGTCTGCTGTGCTGGTGTCCTCAGAAGTGTGAACAATGAAGCTGGCACTGTCTTGTGCCAAAAAGCTTTTATACTGTAACAGCATATACACACACAGGTACTGATGTACCCTTGTGTGTGTGTGTGTGTGAGTGTATACATATATATATATATATATATATATATATATATATATATATATATATAGAGAGAGAGAGAGAGAGAGAGAGATTTTAGTGTAATAAACTCAAAAACAGAGCCTTTGCTCCAGACCTCTCACCACTGCAGAGGGAGACAACAGGAAAGTGCATCCTCAGCACCACAGACTCAGTTACATGTGCTGCAGTTTGGAATACGGCCCATCCAAAGACCACATGGGTCTATAAAGCTCAGGTTTGCAAAAACACAGCATTTGATTGACAGTACAGGAGTGCTATATTTATGGCATGGCTGAGTGAGGCGGCTTTGGTGTCTAAGTAGCATCCTGAAATTTTCCGTAAGAGGACAAATCAAGTCTGAGACCCTCTGAAGCAGACCATCCGGCAACTGAGTTTGGAAAAAGCCAGTGTGAGGTCATTTAATGCCTCAACAATGGGAAAGCTGATGAGGCAGTGATTCTTCTGTGTGTGGCAGCTTTTCAAATGGATTTACATTTATGTTCTTTATATATGAATACATCAAAAAGACCTTTAAGTGTTAAAGTGTGAGAAACCTTCTTTTAAAGTGTCATCCTAGGTCTCTTAAATGAAAAAAATAAAATACTCTGGCATTCTGATGCACATCCACCCACAGGAAAATATGGTTATTAGTTAAGGACAGTATCTATATATGTATAAAAATATATATTTAAACCCACTTCCGTCAGATATCAAAAGAGTGTAAAGATAAAGGGGGATTTTTAAACATGAAGCTTAACTGCAAGAAGACACTGATGTGTTCAAAGATCAGTTATCCCTCTTGTCATCTCTGTGGACCCATGCTGTGGTCCACTAGTAAAGAAATTCAGTTTTGATGAAGTAATAACGAAGAGATGCTCACCATAATGGAATACACCAGTGCGACGATGCTGACAGGCCAGACGGGGAAGAGGCAGGAGAAGATCACCAGGATGAGGTAATCCCTGGGCTTCGGGGTCTCTTGGACTGCGTTCCCGGTGGAGGAGCGGCTCAGACTCGCCTTGGACGGGGAGAGAGGGGCGGCGGCGGCCAGCTGCCCGGTGGAGCCCGACCTCACGGAGACGCTGTGTCCGTTCTCCTCGGCCTCCAGACCCTTGTCGCTGCCCACGTTGACCGTGAAGGAGGTGGACATTTTCATCTCGTTACCTCCAGGCTCAGTGGTCACTGCAAGTAGTTTCTCAGTTTCCTGGAAGTCTGCCGGCTGAGCGCCTCCTCCGCCCTCACCCAAGTTGGACCTCTGGAAGTTAGCGTCCGTGTTGATGGCCATGTTCACCTCTTAGATATTTATCTCTCTCTCTCTCTCTATATATATATATATATATATATATATTATAAAAGCAGTGTTTGTAAACAAAACAACAACACACAAAAACAAAAACAGAGGCTTAAGGCTGATTAAAAAAACAGTGATATCAGCATGTAAAAACAACCAATCTTTAAAGCTGGGCTCAGTTTGATAGGCTGACAACCCGAGATGTGGTGGACGGCTACAAATGAGATGATCTGTTTTGTGAGCTCAGATGCTAAACTTCCGAAAAGAAACGAATAAAATCAGTTGAAAGCATTCCTGTAAACATCATTTGTCTCCTTCAATCCCTTTGCCTCCTGTTCACAGCCGATCCTCGAGTCATTTCCAAAGGAGCTCAGAGCAGAAACCTTCCCTCCTCTTTGACACATCCAGATCAGTGAGAGGAGCTTCCCATCCACCTCCAGGCCCGTCCCACCTCTTCAGCCCGAGCCTGTCTGTTCGTTCAAAAGTAGCTTAAAAGGTTTTTCTTCTCTTTTCATGAGAAATAAAGATTGAGGAGAAAAGTGACTCTGGAAGCAGACCCCTGCATTGTGTCCACGCCGCAGCAGCACCGCGACTGCGCTCAACTTGGGACCACTGTCAGGTTAGCGCGTTTAAACAGGGTACTTCCGGTGACGCACAAACTAAAGCTGGAGCTTTCTAACAAACAGAGGGAACAGAAATGAGTTCAACATAATTGCTGTTACAGTCAAAACACAATTAGAGCGCGATCTTTGTAGGGAGATGTGTTCATTACAGTTTTTATTAACAGACAAAATACTTTTTTGCACACACGGTACTGTGGGACAGTTTCGAGCCACCCTTCTGTTCGGTAGCCAAAAGTGGGAAAATGGGGAAATAGGTGCAGGAATTTACTGAAGCATGTGCAAACATAAATGGAAATGCAGTATATAAGATAAAAATAGAGTTTGTGCAATTTCAATGAGCTTGAAAGTCAATATTGGGTTTGGCCACCTTTATTCCCAACACAGCCTGAACTCTGTGTTTCTCTGAACACGAGCCTTCACCAAGTTACTGCAATAAAAAATAATTATGTCCCGTCCAAAATAAACGGACACAAAAATCAAATGCCTTCATTTCTTCCCGGTGACGTTCGTAGCTTTTTATTTTGTCGTACTTCCGCCACAGAAGCGCCTTTCTGCGGCTGGTTTGACGCATCCCATGCTGGGAGCGGGCGAAGCAGGGCTGTGGAGCCCCCTCCCTTTCTTCCCCCCGTCTCCTCCTCCCTTTCTTGCCCTCTTCCCAACATCAGCACCAGAGGTTTATGGAGAGGAGCCAGCGGCTGATTGTGCTGCTATGCAGAATTTGCTGTTGTGGCAAGACTTCAATGCCACAGTTTCGCACAAATCAAATCAAATTTTTTATAAAACAGGCTTTGAGGAAGTTTAGATGATTTTTTTTGGGATGTGTATGTGTGTAAAATGTGTGTTGTTAGATGTGTAACGTGGATCCTCTCGAGATAGACAGCATCCGGTTTCTAATGGGCTCTTTCTAACCCACCGTGTTTTTCTGCTTGTTTACCAGGCAAACCTCCCCAGCAACAAATGCATAAAGGGGTCGTTAATGGCCTGGGCTGAATGGCAGTTTTTGTGTGAATGTGTTTCTCTTAATCTGCTTATTGATATGCATCATCATTTGATGGTGCATTAGCGCCCAGCAGTGACATGTTTTAAGGATGCTGGGGGTGGGGTGGAGGGGGGGGGGGTAGATGAATGGGGATTCCCTGAATGAAACTCAGCTCTCAGTATGATGTCATGCTATGGAGATGGTGTATTATCTCAGAGCACACACAAGCATTTCACTGCAGTTCCATTTACTGAAAATCAATGGCGCCAGTCACGAGTGTTTCTTTACTGACTTTGCCGTTCAACTCTATGCATCAAATTCCTAAATTATTGTAAATATATAAGGGGAAGGAAGAAAGGAAGGAAGGAAGGAAGGAAGGAAGGAAGGAAGGAAGGAAGGAAGGATAGAGCAGTTTTCAGGCTCCAGACTCTTGTGACAGATGTGAGTGCTGCTGAGACACAGGATCATTTCTCCATCAGGGATCAGTTTGTTGCAGAGGTACCGTTAGAGTAGTTAGAGCTCCATCGTGTGGTATAAGAAAAAGTGTTAAATATATATACAACATATGAAATGTTTTTTACAACATGGACACTATTTCAGCCAATGTCATTTAGTTAAATTACTGGCATACTCATAATAAGCATCTGGTCCACAATCCAGTCATTCAGAACTTGAAATGTTATTAGATGATACAGGAATTGATTTTTTAATACACACCAAATAAGTATTGCACAATAAGACTATAAACCAAAAATTCTTACAAAACATATTCAGCATTATGGAAAATACATGTATTCCATTTCTTTCTGGGTTTTTAAATACAAAGATACCCACAATTGTGTCTGTACAGTAGAGTAAATGCCAAGTTAACATAACCATATAACCATGGTTAAAAAATACCAGGAAAGTGGTAGAAAAAGAGCCAGCCTCTGTCCAAAAGTAACAAAATAAAACTACCGTCTTGTTTTGGTGGTAAGGAGCTTGTCAAGCTGCCTGTTTCTTCCCAGGATTTGTGTTTATTGGATTCTGGCTTCAGGGATATACAGTTGTCTCCATAAGTTTTGTAATTTTGCCTCTGTTTACAAACAGGGGGTTTCAAATAAAATAATCAAGATGTGACTGAAGTGCAGATTTTTCGCTTTAATTCAAGAGATTTAACAAAAGCATAGCATTAGCTGTTTAGGAATCACAGTCATGTACATGTCTCCCATTTTCAGAGGCTTAATTGTAATTGGATGATTGACTGACAAACACTTTCACTTCCAAGTGAGGCCTGTTCCAGCATTATTTCAAGACACATTAAGCAAACTGAGCTTATATTTAATAGCTTTTCCCTGAAATTCTCAATGTAAGGTCGAAGTGATGTAGATAAAAGTGAAAAAGGCCATAATTAGGCTGAAAAAAACAAAATAAACCTGTCTGGGAGACAGCAAAAACTTTAGTAGCGGCCAAACCAACAGTCTGGTTCATTCTTAAAATGAATTAATTTACAGGCCAGTTCAGCAACATCAAAAGGCCTGAAAGACCATAGAAGACAACTAAATCACGTGACGACAGAATTATTTCCATGGGTAAGAAAACAGCATCACAACATCCAACCAAGTCAAGAGTATACTCGACAAGGAAGGCGTGTTATTATCATAGTCTACAATCAAGAGACATCTTCATGAGTATAAACACAGAGTTTACAACTAATGGTTACACTCAAAGTCAGGAAGACCACATTAGACTTTGCCAGAAAACATCTGAAGGAGCCCGTACAATTCTAAAAGAAAAAAATGAATAGATGAAACCAAGATGAACTTTTACCAGAATGCCGGGAAGAGAAAAGTGTGGAGAAGGAGAGAAACTGTTCACAATCCAAATCATACCACATTACCTGTCACACATGGTGGAGACAGCATTGTGGCATGGGCATGTATGGCTGCCAGTGGAACCGGGTCACTAATGTTTATTGATGATGTGACTCATGACAGAAGCAGCAGGATGAGTTTGGAACTGCACAGAACTATACTCTGCTCGCATTCAGCTAAATGCTGCAAAGCTGATCATACTGTGCTTCACCGTGAGAATGAACCAAAGCATACCGCAAAAGCAACCAGAGAAGTTTACCAAGGCAAAGAAATGGGATATTGTTCCACCGTCACGTCACTCTCCTGGTCTCAACCCAACAGAGCAACTTTTCACTTGCTCGAGACAAAGCTGAAGGCAGAGAGAGACCCACAAATAAGCAGCTAAAGGTGGCTGCAGAAAAGGTCTGGCTGACTCAGCATTTGTGAAGTCCACGTTCTAAACTTCAGGCGGTCGTGGACTGCAAAGGATTTAAAGTATTAAAAACAATCATTGCATTTAAAATGATGTAAGTTTGTCTAATCACTTTTGAGCCTCTGAAAAATGGCTGTAATTCCCAAACAGGTAATACAATACTCTTATTAAATGCCTCAATTTAAAGCTGATAGTCTTCACAATTTTACTTGATTTTAAATTGTAGTGGATAATGGTGTAGGCAAAATTCTGCCCCCCAAAATTCCAAAAATATTCCCTTGTCCAAAAACCTATGGACCTTACTCTGAAGTATTAATGAGAGGGGCATCAGCCTTTACATCTTAACCAATCTTGGAAAGAAAGCCAATTATTGTACTCCTTTAACTGACTTGGAGCATTTGGGTACAGCTTTAGGCCCTGCTACACATTATAGTAGAAATACAAATTAAGACTGAAAAACAATTTAATCTTCATGCAAATCTAGAAAACATAAACCACGCTAGGTCAGGTTTTAACAGTGAAAAGTCCTCCCTTTAACTTTAATGCATGTCATCATCTAGAATTTGTAATTGAATATGATATAACCTTCTGATTAATAAGCTGAAGCATTTTATTGCATCCTGCCATGCAGGACAGCCTCAAAGCATGTGTGGAAATCAAGGCAGGTAGCCGGTCATCATTTCAAAACAGGCCTTTGTATTTACTCTTGTCTTCTTGGTTCTTCTCTTCCATACGCATGTTAAGAATGGCCAGTTCTTTCTTCACAGCCTTCTTCATGCCTGGGTCCAGGTCCAGCACCCTGCTGAAATCCTGCCGAGCCTCCGCCTCATTCCACGCCTCCACATGGGCTTTCCCTCTCAGGTAGTAGGCCTTAACTATTCCTGGAGGACAAACATAAACACATATGTTTGTGAGCGGGCAGCCATGTCATAGACGTGCAGATCTACGGAGAGTGAAGACACTGTTGCAGCAGTTTCTTCAGAATTTGTATTTATGAAGGAAGAAAATGCACAGGCACCAGGATCAGAATTTTATAGATGGGTGTAAAGTACAGTTACAGCTGTCATAGAAAAAAATTCACACGCTCATGCTCACACTGTAAAAACATGCCCAATGTATAAAAAGTGTGAATAAACCGTAATGCCCACACAGCGTGACACTCTTTCACATCTGTCTCAAAAGTGTGATGACACTTTAGGCAAAGAATACGCCTGCTGCTTTAAAATGCCTACACAATCACATATTAGTGAGACATATGAAAGTGACAAACCTGGGTGTTGATTGATAATGTCAGTTGTGTGCTCAATGACCTCGTAGTACTCTTCCATGCGGAGTAAACACTGGCAGTAGTTAAGCGTTAAGGTGTTAGCCATCTTCTCCAACTTCATCCATGGGACATCCCAAGCTTTCTCCTAAAAAGGAAGAAGTTCAAAATCCCCTCTATAATGCTGTTTCTAAAAAAACTTTATAGATGAAAACTAAATTATATCTTGGAGCATTTTTTTAAAAAACGTAGTAACCTTGGTTTGAACATTTTTAATGCAGATGATGGCCTCCTTGTATTTCTGTGTGGCCTCTTGGTAGCGTCCCTGTTTGTAGAGTTTGTTTCCCTGGCCGTGCAGCACCGGAACAGCCTTCAGCCTCTCCTCATCACTCAGAGCCCACGACTCCCTGTCGTACTCACTGGGCTGCTGCACCTGCCAGTCACACACACACATACATGGGAGTTTGTTCATCAGTTTTCCATCACTTACAGAGGATAGTCTTGATATGCTAAACCCCTTTAATGCAAAAATATTCCAAATTTAGAAATATTTTGTTTGCCAGGTGAGCCTGCCGTCGTCTTTCTTCTTTCTCACCTTGAGCAGCTCCAGGACAAAGTAGAGCGGCTTCGGTTCCTTCATCAGCTCATCCAGATCGTCGTATCCAAGACTGTGGTAGGCAAACATGTTGGCCATGCCGCACGTGTGGATGTGCCAGTCGACTGGGTCTTTGCCCTCAGCAATTCGCCGCATGCTTTTGGACACAAGTGGATAAACACCAGTGTGCTGGAGAAGATCACAAGATGATGCAAAACTTAAGGTGCCTGAAGTCTGTCATAAAACAGTCAACTTCTAATGCCTGTGCCTTACAGTTCTACTTAACCTTTGAGTTTTTGCATTAGTCAGGGTCTCTATTAAAGATTTTGTTTTTTCTGTGTAAGATGGCATCATTCAGCAACTAAAAAGCACTTTAATAATACTGGCTGAACATTGCTCATACTTTATATACGTTACACCAAATCAGCAGGCTTAGCAGTTGAACTGTGGTTACATACTAATTGTGATACTATTATTTTCCGATTTAAAATAATAACTCCAGTGCACAGATGCCATTTTGTCCCTTTGAAAAGTAACATGATAATCACACCACAATTCATAATTTTGACATTAAACTCTTTGAGACATTCAGCGTTCTCTTCATTGTTTGCTTAGCAAGTTAGGTTTGCCCTCTGCTGGATTAGGAGTGATAGTGCACAACATGTTCAGTGGAGCATGTGGTGCAGCCCTGTTGTTCAGAGTGAGTAAATGCTCTAAGCCCCATCAAATCTAATCAGAGTGGAGGGGAGGCTGTACTGCTGATTCAGCAGAAGTCAGAGCCGATTAGGGAAAAGTGAGGCTGCTGCGGATTAATGACAGTATGCCTCAATCCATCTGTCTCTCTCTCACTCACACACACACACACACACACACG
>VUQK01023772.1:0-12666 GCA_015106715.1 Bujurquina vittata | reverse complement strand
CAAGGGAGCTGTCTAATCCCTGTTCAAGCAAGAGCTCTACATCCCCGGAAAGTGCTGCAACCTACTATCAGCCCCCTCCCCCCCCCAAAAAAAACCCAAAACAAAAACCAAACCCTGTGACAAACAGGATTGGGCAATAGTTCGGTGTGTACTTGGCAGCAGCTCAATGTAAAGGCGGAGCTAACCCCCTCTTGTGGAAGAGGTTGGCAGTGCAGCGGGAGCTTGCCCTCTTCTTGATCATGTTGCATCTGAGCTGAAAGTAAAACTTTTAAAGACATTCATATGTAATACTAGGCTATACAAATCAACTTTATTTATTTTGTGGCACAGAGTTGCATATGTTAACTGCAACCTTCACAAACATTGTTAAATGTCAGCTACACAAAAATCATTTAATCCTTCCTCTAGATTCTCTCTGCTCCACCATCTCGGCTTTTTGAAACTGAAACGCTGAAAATGCAACATGGGCATATGGTGGGCTGCGTCTCCTGGATGACAGATTTGTGTTGCTATAGTTACAGCCTTTTGCATCATCATATCTCTGAGTTTAGAAGAAAAATAAAGGTCATTAATCTTTATTGCTGGACTCATAATTAATTATAAACCTGGAGGAAAATCCCCAAAGAGGTTGATGTTTTTGACTCAAAGTTATGTGTGTCATCACTTCTGGTCATTTCTTTCTTATCAGTGAGAGCAGAAAATCATCTGACCTGCTGGAGAGGTAATACTATCGCAGCAGCCTCTGTTGTAACCGCTTTGTGTCAGAGTGACTCATATTTCTTGCGTCATAACGCCTACACCTTTTTCTATTGCTCTGCCTATAGTCCATTTGCGTGTGTGTGTGTGTGTACACATCTGAATTTTCTGCATGTACATTGTAGCGTGGGAAATTGAATGTGTCAGTTTGCTGAACCGCATGCTTCCACAGCTTTGAGAGCAGGTTCATCTACAAGTAGTCCTGCCAACAGGCTGTGCAACCCAGTCTCTGACATATTTGAGTTCTTCTGGAAACCAATTGCTGATGCAGTAGTTCCACCTTAAGCAAGTAATACTCTATTTCTGGAAAGTACAGTCATGGATTTCCTCGGGTGGAGCTGCTCACTTTGTAAAAGCCTTTCATTCATATACATAACACACGGGGGAGGACTTCCTCCATGACGCACACTATATGCGCACATAGAATAATGTTTATGGATGTGGACACCATTTGTGCTTCTGGGAAAAAGGCACAAAGAGTAAACAAGGGAGTGCTAGAGAGAGGCAGAGTACCCTTTCTTTCTCTTTTAGATTGACACTTAGAGCTGACCAAGCTGATGCAAAAGGAGGAGGAACAGACAGTGAGAGTCAGCAAACATGAGCAGGAGCCATCAAACTTGCACACATGCATGTGCACATATGTTTGATAAAATGATCCCTTTGAACAGTCAAGTTTATTTGTATAGGACATTTAAAAAATAGCTACTGACCAAAGTGCTGTACATGTCTAAAAGAATAAAATCCCATAAACCATAGAACAAAAAGACAGGGCTTGAAAAAAAGGAAACATAAAGTGAGAAAAACATGACAAAAACCCTCCAAAACCCCAACACAACCACCATAAAGTTCTATGCCTAATAGCATAGTGACCTGAGTCATATTTTGCCCCAAATTGAGATATCTATCTAAATGCATCTACACTGTTAGCAGAGTAGAATTAGGTACATATCTCAATTATGATTTGAGGCTAACAATATGTTGGACAGGCCATAAGCACTAGTTTTACCTTTACACTTATCACTTTAAAAATAATTTTTTTTGTTGACAAACAGTGACTTGCCAAAAGCATTAGAAGTTACTTACTCAAATTTAGTTTCACCTTACAGTGATTTCAGTATTATATAACAGAAATATTTGACACTTCTCGAAAAATATATGTGGCTCTTAAGCTAGTGCTGCATTAGATTCAACAACATACAGCAAAACCAGCAGCACTTTTATACATGTAAAGCATGTCATTTTAGGTAAAGGATCTAAATAGTTGTTAAACCACTGACAATGCAGGCCAAGTGCACAGCTCCAGGCCACAGACTATCTATTGCTTCCGTATTTATGCATGTGCATGTGTGTGTATCGCTCGGGTTTAGGAGAAGTGACAGGATGGAGGGTTACACAGTGAATCACAGCCTCCCTGGTCACCCACAGAGATGCTCCCTCGCCTGCACACAACAGAGACAAACTGACTGAGAAGGATTACTCTCTGCAAAGCACAGGCACACATCCTGTGCAGCCCAGAGTCAGTGGCCTCAACTGGAAGTCTCGATCACACACAAATACGAATACTTATACACACAATCATTTTGAGTGGAGACATTTTTGAGGCTTAATTTCTTTTGTCTTGGGAAGAAAAACTTCCAGCCTGCTCTCTTTCCTCCTCAGATGGTGACACGTTTTGCTTCTGGACTGCTAAGTGCACAAGATATGTATTGCCATTAAAATCTCGGCTAAAGAACCTTCACTTTTATTCCCCAGCACCTTGTGCTCCTCAAACATGGCTATGCTTCTTAAAAGTCATCAGCACTGTTTCTTCTGTATATCTTGGCTATAACAAGATGAACACCCTTCATCATTAAATCCTTTTGTAACACTATACAGACAACAGTATTGGACCACCTACACATTACACCTACAGGAACTTTTATGACATCCAATTCTAACTTAGTCTCCCTTTGCTGCTATAAAAGCTTCCACTCTTCTGTGAAGGCTTTCTTCAAGATATTGGAGTGTGTTGTGGGAATTTCTGTCCATTCATCCAAGACAGTGTTTGTGATGTTGGACGAGAGGGCCTGACTCACAGTCTCTGCTCTAATTCATCCCATAGGTGTTTGGAGGGCTTCAGGTCAGGCCTGTTCTTCTACAAGAAATCCATCCATCCATCCATCCATGCCTTTATGGACCTTGCTTTGGGCACTTGGGCACAGTCATGTTGGAACAGAAAAAAGCCATCCCCAAACTCCCACAAAGTTGGAAGCACAGCATGATTTGGTAAGCAGAGACATTGAGATTTCCCTTTACTGGAATCAAGCAGCCTAGGCCAACCCCAGAAAAACACTGGTTAAGAGGTGTAGCCCGATACTGTCAATACAATGTAAGTCAATGAATGGCCTGAACGGGTAAAGAAATAAATGTCTGAATAACTGACAGAATAATAGTGCTTGCACAACAATCTGCAATGATACCCGAGGCCAAAAGCATATACTGTATGTTGCAATAGGTCTCGCACATATCTAGTGTGTATGGAAAAAAAATCAGGAACAGTTATTATGCATTTTAATACAAGGTTAGTTTTCTAGCACTTTCAGTATTTTTAGTATCTTTGCTTTGTCCTCATAGAACATGAATCCAAAATGGTACATTTCAGTCTGAATTAGTGTGTAAGGTTACAAATCAATTAAGCGCCACTTAAGCAGGCTTTCTTGTGTATGACATTAAAACTGCTGATAAATTTGATAGCATATTACCCTTTTAGCCTCTTAGATTAGAACTGTTAAGATTCCCAGTGCATCGCTCGCATTTCCCCTAAAGATTTCAAAAGGATAAGCAACATGGCAGCAGTTCAACCAAGCCAGTAAAATCCTTTAGCCACAAGGGATTTCATATTTGGATCTCATTTTCAACTTTTTAAAAAAACTGTGTGTACACTGTATTTACCAAATGGAGGAAAGCTGTGCACTCAAATGACATTCATAGATTACAGATGACTGAGGAATTCAAGCAATCATGTTCAGAACTAAAGTTGAGGAAAAATTGCTTCCAGTCCTTACTTCCATATATTTTCCCACAAATTCTAAAGCCAAAGTTTCTTAAAAGCATTGTAGAGCAAAGTCACAGATCCTAAAAGCATACTATTAGTAGATTTTCAGCTAGCCTTAAAAAAATGTAGCTTTGTGTCAGTAAGAAAGGGATGATTTCTGTTCTATGACTGGACTAACACTGAAAAAACCAAACAACAAACCCCCCCCTACAATAAATCCAAATGTGACAAACAGGGAAAATATCAGATGTGGCCTATGCAGTGAGAGGTGTGTTTCCTTGTTTAAATCCACTCATGCAGTAGAAGAAGATTGTGACTCTGGCCTCTTTTCGCTGCAGTGAAGATAAGATCAGAGTTGACTGCTCTCTAAACCACCGAGACAGAGGACTTTTGGCCCTGCAATAACTCTTCTGACCAGCAGGAGGACTTCTAGGTTGCTTGCTGTGTGTGTGTGTTTGCATGCGTGTACATTTTGTACTGTAGCTGTCCTGACTTGCAAATTTCTAAGGAACAGCCTGCACTGGAGTCATGTGAAGTCATGCAGTGGGTAACAGTAGGCAAGAAGTTTCTCGAATAGCACATTTGCTCAGATTCCTGAGGTGCACACATCAGCTGACTGCTGCACTTGAATGGCACCTTGCGTTCTGTAGAGGACGTTAAATACTTAGTGCTCACTAACTAATTATTTCCCCATGCAGGCTATATTTTGTGCACAAGTATGTGTATCGTTTTGCTCTGATATTCATGGCTCCATCCTAATCTCTGCTCTCATCAGTGCAGCTGGACTTCGGCATTGCAGCTCTTCCCAGCCTCAGCTCCCCCTGAGAGGGCCCCTGCTGTCCTGCTTGCTGCCTGGCCCCGACCTTTAGCTACATACCAGAACACATAGCAGCAAGGACAAAGGGCAAAAGCACACTCTTACATTCTCTGTTTCTTCTGTAATGCAAAGGTGTCTGTGGCACAGGAAATATTGGATCTGAGTCTATGATGAGAATCTGTGATAGGATTAAGGCCTTTACACACACATATATAAAAATACATGCAATTCAATTCCATCCATCCATCTTCTTCCATTTATCCAGTTCACTATCTTGGGGTGGGGGGCTGGAGCACAGCCCAGCTGCCACAGGGCGAAAGGCAGGGTACACCCTGGACAGGTCACCAGTCAACCACAGGCCTAACACATTGAGACAGATAATCATTCACACTTGCATTCACACCTATGGCCAATTTAGAATCACCAGTTAGCCTAAGGTGGATGTCTTTGGACTGTGGGAGGAAGCCAGAGAACCCAAAGAGAATCAATGCAGACTCAAGTAGAACATGCAAACACAGAAAGGTCCCAGCCCCCAAATGCAAAACACTTGCTTTCATTGTGCCACATGCAATATCTTTTAATACTGACGCAGGCCTGCTGTGTTATTGTTCAATAAGTATAGAAGAAAGGCTGCCATTTTGTTGCCTTTTTTATCCTTCTGCGCAAATAAAGTAGGATATCGTCATCATACCGTCCCACTGCAAGGTTTTACCTTTCTGGTTCATAGACTCCAAAACCACAAAGAGCTGAGCTGTGAAATTTGGCACATGTGTTCTTTACTCTTCAACAATGCGCAACATGATTCATATTCCTGGATGTTTAGTATCCTTTGTACTCTTTGGCTGTATTTATCTGGAAAATAAACAACATGGAGGTTTTCAGGCTGCAGCCTCTTTCTCATGCCTGATTGTCTAAGCCTAATCATGTAGTCATATTGGGCTGGGTGAATGGCTAATCCTGCTAGACCATTATTGACTAGCAACTGACCTACAGTAGGTCTGTGAACAGCTGGCAGGAGCTAGATACTGAGAAACTGGGGAATCACAAATTTACAGGTAAAGAGCCAGTCTGTTTATAGTAATAATTTTTAAACTGCAGCTTTATTGATTAGCCTGGTATCCCAACTTTCTGATTGGCTGAGCATTGTCTAACATGTTGGTCACGGATGACTCCTGGCCATAAATAGTACAGACTATGAATCATCACTGAGCAATATTAAAGCCATACCTACTGCTCAGCAATATTGCTCAAATGTAAACAAAATGGCTGCATTGTTTTGTACATGGTTGCCTTATGGTTATAGTGATGTTATACATAATGCATTGCTATCAGTACATTATGTAGTATATTCCTGTACATATTAGTATAATATAATGCAGTATGTACTTTCTCTAATTTGTTTACCATAGATATTTTTGTGTCTGTTCTAGGATGTGGTTGCCAAAAAGTATTTGTAGAAATGTTAAAGATAATCACAGAATATCAATCTCTTACAGCATGCTTAAATTGTGTTAATTTAATGAGTACTGTTAATATGGAAAATATATTTTTGCTGGAATTTGTATTATATCTTTACTTAGCCAGGGGTGACTAAAAGTATTTGGATAAAAGTTTTGGTCAAAGCCTTCAAATTAGGAAGGTAGTTTGTCGAAGACAAACAATGTAAAACAATGTTTGTCTTTGACAAGCAAGTGTTATTTTCTAACTCTTTTTATTGTAAAACAATAGAAAATGTCCATTATTCCTGTCGAACTTTAGTTTTAGATTTCTTGTCCCAAAATAGCTAAATTTTACATTTTTAAAAATTATATTTTTTTATTTTTGGACCAAAACAGCAAACATAAATTTGAAAGACACAAAGATCTCCTTTTGAAACTTCTGAAACAAATTTTTAAAATGAAAAATAAACTTTTTTTTTTATTTCCACGTGTACATCAAATCACTTTTACGCTTCAGCCCCCAAATGTAGTCTCCCATCGTGTCTTCATCGAAGGATCCCTGATAGCTGTTCAAAGATCATTATATCTTGGTTGAAGAGAAAACAGCTTGAAAAAAGGTTAAAATCTAAATGAAAATCAGTAGTAACTGGCATTATATGGGAAAATAAAAATAGATGTGACATGCACTATGCTAGCTTTGGTAAATGTCACTGCAACACACAACCAGAGAATCTTGAAAATCATTAATATAGCCATGCTTCTGATCTTTAAATAAAAAAAGCTTTTACTTATTTTCCCAAGTAAAAGTCTTAACAAAGGATTTATATGTTATATGTTATATGTTTTATATGTTAAATCTATGCCACAGGTACATCATAACAGCAAACCCTTCTGAACCCCTAGGCTACGTCATACGCTCTGCATTCATTGCAGACGTATATATTAAGCATAGCTGTGCATTTTATCTTTTCCTCTTTATCTATGTTTATGCAATTACTTGAAGTCCAACTACAGATCTCATTAAAAGCAATGATTTGAAAGAATTGAGTGATTTGCAAGAGACAGAATGACAAAAATTTTATTAACTCATCAAAGGCTCCTTTAATCTCATCTCTTATGCTCTTTCATCTTAATTACTTATCTCAAAAGTCTCCCCAAACTCTGGACCCTGCAGTTTCATTTGACACAACTTGATTATTTGTTTCACTAGCACATGGAATTTTTAGCTCCAGTCTCAGGATTTCCATGAATTAACTGAAGTGTCCTAGTCTAACCCCAGATTATACCACCAGGTTATTCTTTCCTTTAGAAAGCTTCCTTCACAGTCACAGAAGACATGATACAATTGAGTATGCGGCTCCTCTCTGTGACTACTGACTTTAACATTGAAAGTAAGAACGAAGCAGATGAAATGAGTCATTTATGAAATCCTATTATATACATATCATTGAGCTCAATACTTGGAAAAATGAAGTTTAAAAATTCATATTAGAACTCCACTTAGCCATCTTTAAAAGACTCATTCATCTGTTTATTACAAGGGTTTTATAGCAAGTTTGTAATCAAAGTGGTTAACGTGTAGATCGTATATCTGTACCTTTAACACCTCCAACGAGTTGATTGTAAATTGTCACAGCTAATTGACAGTACAGTTTTGATGAGACACAGACAACGAAAAGCAAATCCTCCTTTGCCATGCTGTGAGGTAATAGAGCTAATTGACCCTACAGATCTAACAGGACTGTACAGACCTAATCCTATTGCTTACTTTCAACAAGAGCTTATTCTACTATTAAGATGAGCCATGCAGTTCACTTTCTTTACCACTTGCATTACATACAAAATGCAAAAGGAATCCTGGATACAGAGACGTGTAATAGAGAAAACAGCAATTACAGGATAATTCCAATAACAAAACAAAAGAAAGAACAGGCCAGAACATTCAAAATCGTGTCCATACCGTACTGTGTGAAGTGCATCAGCAAAGTCTAAATTCTGGTTTCACATCAGTGTTGCTACAGTAGCATGGCAACAAACCCTGATTTCACCGACTGTTTTTCATTTAAAAGCACGCAAGGGCAGAAACGTCAAAGGCAATAAAACACATTTTTTAATTTAACAACACCATTCTCTGCTATAAAAAAAGTTCTCCAGCATGACGGAGATGCCAGATGCATGACGTTTACATTCCTACTTTATTTATGCTAATAATGACTACAAACAACTACAAAACAACAGACAATCAGCTTTCTATAGAAAACAATAAAGTTGTCCGAGTCCTGTGCAGTTTAGTTTCTACTGCATCACTTTTCTAACCGACTGTACAGTTCAGTAAAGAGAAATACAATACTGTGAAAAAAGTAAGACTCAAGAAGTCACTTAAACTGCAATTTGTATTAATTCGGGTTATCTTTGTCTAATAATACAATCTGAAACATGTGTGACAAATGTGCAAAAATAAAAATCAGAAGGAAGGCAAATACTTTTTCACAGCACTGTAGTTGTTATCATCACAATAACATATAGCATCAAGTGACTAAATGATAATATTAGAAATATTAATTAGTTAACAAAGGTAAAGTTAACTTTAGAGTTTTTCCAAATCTTGTAACTTTCAGCATCAGGTAGCTTTCCTTCTGCAATCTATCCGTGGAAATTTGAAATGAATCAACCAAAATAATTGCAGGTCTTACTCGTGATTCAGCCTGCTGTTGTAGCAGTAATGTTTTGCCCTGGCTTATGGTTTTATTGTCTTAAGCTATTGTCTGCCCTTTTCTGCTGTTATGCAGTACTTAATACCACGAAGTCATCCTGTTACCAAACCCTGCCTATTCTGAAGTTCTGCACTGTGATCAAGCTATTCCATAATGACCTTTTCTTCTGGGTCAGTGAGGATGTGGGAGGGAGAAGTGGTATATTGAATGTGATTGAAGTGCATCCAACAGAGAGCGACAGGATCGACCTGAGTATTTTCCCCCAACAAGCTGGTCTAATCTGTAGGTTAGACCAGGTCAAGGGATTAAATGGTTGTTGTTCAGTGGCCAACCTGTCTGACCTCAGTGCACTTAACCTGGCTCAGTCCTTAAAACAAAATGTCTGTTTTACTAGCCAATAGGAAAGTGTGATGTTAAACAAAACAAAGAACCAACAAACCATCCAAACTAATAAATAAACAACACATACACACACACAAAGCCTCAGTGAGCATTTGTAACAGATCTTGTCCACCTAGGCTTGATTTAAAAGTCTTTGAATTTGTAGTTTTATTTTACTGTATGGACAAATATATCAAATATCATCTGCACTTACCTAACAAACTGTAAACTGATGCACTGTCAAAACAAGCAAATCACACAATGAAATAATAAAACGCTACCTTTTCTGGACTAAATCTCTAAGCTTTTCTGAACTGTGCAACCTGTAGATTGACTGCTGCTGATTTTAGTCTGATCTGAACCGCTTCAGGCACACTTCATATCTTTAAAAGGAGACTAAGCCTTGCTTTTGGAGCTCTGGAGCTAAACCAAGATATGTGAATAATGCATCGATCCCAGCCTTACAGTATCACAGTTCACTGGTACACTCTGCATGACTGAACACAAACCCAGTGAACTTGGAAGTCTCTGCACTGCCGGGAGAGATTATCCACTCAGAAGCTCCGTTTCAAACCCAGAGTCATTTCCTGACCATGGAAGACCACTGAAATAGCCAGACATTTGACTGGAGAGCCCGATGGCAAGCACGCCCTTGTGGGAGACTGCAGCGTCTGACTGGCTTTAATGTGGACCATGTGCTCTCAGCTGGTCCTGGTCTTTATGAGCAACTATTGACAATTTCCTCAAGTATGCGTGAGATGCACACAAAGGGGGCACTCCCTGATACACAAACACGCACACACACACACACGTTTTCCATCTTAGCGAAGACGTTGCATGCAACTAGAATCAAAGGTTAGACTGCTTGCAAGTGGGTGCTGCATCTAGCTATCTGTCTATCTATCTATCTATCTTGGCTGCTGAATTCTCTCACTTCAAACACCCAAATGCTTCCTCTGTCATGGGCGGGCATCCAGAGGACACTAGAGAATGGATTCAGCTTCTAGTTCTTTACTTGTGTAAAATTAGAGGAAGCAAGGAGGTGGCCTACATTCACTACTTACGGTAAGAGGGGAAAAAAATGAAGCTACAGCCAGCCAGTTAGCTTAGCATAAACACAGGAAATACACTGAAATATACTTGGCTCTTTTTGGTATAAAAAATACTTCTAGACTCGCTCATCAATACCTTGTATATTATTTATTTACAGTAATTAAAAAAAATGCACATTTTTCATTTATTTGGTGCTAAAAATATACTCAAGCTACAAAAAGCCTATTGATATGAGAGTGAGTAGAAAAGCACAGCTGATGTTCCTCTAGCACATAAGTAAATGTGTCGATGGTCCTCACTCGTGTAACACAAGCTGACCTGTATCCAAAGAAAACGTTTGCTGTTCCTCTCTGAGTGCTAATAAGTAACAGTAGCTTGGAAATCCTAGACGGCCCCCACGTTCTCCGATCTTCCTCTGTCTCCCTGTCTCTTACAAGGGATTAAGTTGTCAGGTTACATTGAACTCTGAGCGCCCTCCACCCAGACAAAACCGTCTTAAGGTGCAGGCCATCCAGTTATTTATAACTCTGCTGGTTAAGCCTCCACTCTCCACGGCCTACTTCAGCACATAGACATGTATGGGCGTCTGTGCTCGGACTAATTATGTGGATTCGAGAGGAACACATCATAGTGGTTGTTTTAGCGAGTGTGCTGAAAGTATGTTAGGCTATATCTACAAGCTCCAATCTGTTTACGTGTGTGTGTGTGTGTCTGCCCATCACAGCTATTTAACAAGATTGTCTAGCCACCACTGGTCAGACTTTCCAAAGAATTACATAATGGGTGCTTCGCTGAAGAGCACCAGACTGACAAGAGCACCGTTCCTGACGTCACCGCACACTAACGCACACGGTGAAATAGTAGTGCGGGCAGAAGATTTGAGACACACAATGCTGGTCTTTTCTTCTTTTGTTACAATATCCCACATCTCACTTCCTTTCCCACTTTCTCTCTTTTTTTCTCCCTCACAGCCCACCTATCTGGAACTACCATCTATTTTCAGAGCTCAGTGCAAGCCAAGTATCTGCTGCAATGTGTAGAACACATCACGAGCAAGGGGCCCCGTTGAGACAGGATGAGTTCTGGTTTGAGCTATCTGATGAGCGCGTGAGGGCTACTTTTTATAATTTCATAATGCTTTCACAGTGCCTGACCTTAAACCTTTTTATGACATGTTTAATGCACTTTTGTTGTTGATTGATTTAGCTTTATAATGTTTTTGGGAAATGCAGGATTAAAAATCTGAATTCTGCTCTACTTCTGCTCCTGTTTTTAATCATCTCTGGTTGGATTTACACCTGTGTGTTTCCACATACACAAAATTCATGAAAAAAAAAATCTAACTACTACCACAGTACTTTTTTTCTCCATATGAAAGTTGAGCTATTTTGCGGAGATTGATGTTTGTGGTATTTTTCTTGTACTGAGGACCTTCATGTAATTTATGGACATCTCCTTTACTGATACTAAAACATGACAAAAAAACTCTAAAGACTGACTGTTTCAATAAATAACTCCCCATAAAACAGCTGCCTGAGACAAAACAGAGAGCCATCAGGACACATTCCCTGCATTCAAAAAGGAGATGACCCTGAAGAAAGACAGCATGAGTAAAACCAGACCTCACCACATTTCAGCTGCTGCCGTTTCTACAATACGTCTTCAGTGAGCCGCTGACAGTTTATGCGCTAATCACAAATTTCAAGCAGAATTTCACAAATCAAATTAGAAAATTGTGTTAATTTCATACCTGCATTTTCTCCCGGATACATTAGCACATTTCTGGAGCATGAGCAGTAATATCAATTTATAGTATATAAGTAGACAACTGACATTTGAGAATGATTTTATCAGCAGAATATTTAGTTAGAGTCTGGGACTAGACTCCAAGGTTGTAACTTCACACAAATATGTTGCATATAAAATTGGGGGGCAATCCACCAGAGCAGGGGTGGCACACTGTTGGAGTAATTATGTGGACTGTTGTTTTGGTTTCCTATGAGTTATCATATCTTCTGTTTGCATAGGTTGTTATATTATACTGTTGTTTCTTTATATTTTGAATTAGGACATGTGGTGACTTTCCTTAAAGAATGTCACCACATTCAACGTACTCTTAGGCTGTTTCAAGCCTGCAGCAAAACACATCCCCCACAACACACAGACACACAGACAACATACACACAGGAAGTCACATACACCTTGGCTAATGTATACCTTCCATGGGTTTTTCCACTACCATATAAGGTTACTTAGAGCCAGGAATGTTGTTTTATTACTTGTGTTATAAAACTGCTTTTGTAACATCACGTGACTTTACTTTGTAATAAAAGCCGCTGCAAAGGGAAGATGCGCTGAGAACTACTTCCTCCCTGGCTAAGGTGCGGAGATTCACGTCTCTGCTCCGGAGGTCAGAGGTGAAGTGTCTCCCTCGCTAGCGGGTATACCAAAACTGTCTGTGTGTGAGTGTTC
>VUQK01023771.1:0-19996 GCA_015106715.1 Bujurquina vittata | reverse complement strand
GCTTTCTCCCTGTTAGTGGTGTTTTGCGATACTTGATGTATTGCACAACAATCATCTACTTTACATCACTATATCTGTTCAGTTATAGATTGGAAGAAACCAAGAGTTATTCTCCACATTGAGATGCCGTTGACTGTGTGTGTGTGTATTTTTTTTCTTCAATTTGAACAATGTGACACTTCAGTTAATTAGTGTGCTGCTTTGCTTTCTAGACCTGATTCTCATGTTAACAGGGTTGGTGATGTTTGTGCATGTAAAATGCACCATGCTGTGATTCTCTGTGAGAATTGGCTTCAGATTGCACTTGTTACTTAAAAAAAAAAGACTTAGTTTAATAAACAGGACTCTCTATCTTTGATAGTATAGTAACTGTTGAGGATGTTGGCCATGTTTCCCTTATTGTTTTGCTAGCCATGGTCTTCCTTCCTACAGTTCAGTTCCTTTCACATCTCAATAACCCATATAGAACTCTTGAAGAAATAAATACACAAAGCAGATTAAAACAATTTTGTGTTTTTGTAAACCCAGGCCCTCTTTAAACACTTCAAGCGGAAGCGGAAAGCATTAACTCTTTGGCAGAGCAGACTGCCTCTGCTCGCACTTTCCTGAGTGTAGCAATACATCCATCCATCTGCTTCCGCTTCTCCTTTTCAGGGTCACAGGGGGGCTGGAGCCTATCCCAGCTGGCATAGGGCGAGAGGCGGGGTACACCCTGGACAGGTCGCCAGTCTGTCGCAGGGCCAACACAGAGGGACAGACAACCATTCACGCTCACATTCATGCGCTCATTCACACCTATGGGCAATTTAGATTGGCCAGTTAACCTAACCCCAGTAAGTGCATGTCTTTGGACTGTGGGAGGAAACCGGAGTACCCGGAGGAAACCCACGCAAACACGGGGAGAACATGCAAACGCCACACAGTGAGAGAGAAGCCGAACCCAGGCCTTCCAGATGGTATTCTAACTGTGAGGCAGCAGTGCTAACCACTGCGCCACCGTGCTGCCCGTAGCAATACAGTGCCTGTAGCAATACAGTGCATACAATTTCGGAATTAAATGGTACATACATTTTATGTTAATAAATTGCAACCAATTTCCAGCTAATCGCATTACTAGCCTAAACGCTCTGAATAGCTGTGAAGAAGTCTTTTTGTTTGTTTGAATGGTACAAAGTTGCACAACATGAACACCCACCACCACACGTTTGCAGAGGTAGATGGCAATTTTTATTTTTTTTTTACTTGTCTGCTGTATTTTGAGTCATACATGGTCACATTGTATTGTATTATTCACACCATTAAGCATGTCATGAATAAAATATGAAACACCGTTTTTAGAGTAAGGAAAGTTGGACAAGATTGACACACAGAAACGATTTCCTGTAATATATCCTGCATAATGTTTGTAGAATTGTATGGGGATACCTTGTAGCAACCTGATGTCATCTGCAGGTAACGTAGTATAAACACAGTGGATAGCCATGCATAATGTTTGATGTGATTTAAATCCAGCTGCCAGGAGTGATTTAAATTGTTAATTTTATTACAGCAGAGCAAAGCAAATGTGAATAGTTTCTTTTCAGTGAGGTTCTTTGCCATTTGTCAGACCACCATTGTGAATAGCAATTTGTTCTTAATGGTTTGCCTGGTTAAATCAAGGATTAAAATTGCTTAGAACTGCTCACAGCTCTAAAAGAGTTCCCTGTGTATTTCTCACTGTCTCTCTCTGTACTTGTCTAATTTTTCTTCACTCACAGACCACAGTACTTTAAGATCATTGAGGAATGTGTTTCTCAAATTGTGCTCCACCGTAGTGGCACTGACCCAGATTTCAGTTATCGCAAGCGCCTAGATGTCGACTTCAGCCACCTCTTAGGCAAGTTGCAAACTTTTGGGAGCTTATTTTAATTACAGTTCCCTTTTTCTTCTTTTTTTTAAATTCCTGCCTTTATAATTCTCTGACTACTTGTTTTTTGTTTTCAGAGGTGTGTGTGGATAAATCTCGAATAGATGAATATGAACAACGAGCTTCAGAACTGGCACAGAAGGCAAGTATTGACAAAACAGAGCAAAACCTCGGTGTGCTGACATTTAGACTAATGTGTTGTATAAAATTACATGTTAATGAAATGTAACCACTGTCAAGAAAACATTCCTGAAAATATGACTATAACGAGGTTATAAGAATAATAAATATACAATACATTTGTAAACGTCAGTTAGCAGATGTGACATTTTGCTATGGAATAATAACCAGACTGAGCCTAAAAATATTTTATTGTAATGCAGTCAGTTTTTCCTCAATAACAATAGTACAGAAAAATGAAATTTTCTTTGTCATTGTAAAATATCTGAGGTCAAATGGATTGGTTGCGGTCATTAATTGAAGTCAGTAGCAGCAGGTTGTAGCTCCTGATTAGAAAGATGGTCGTGCTGATTGGTTTGTGTGTAAGGTTTCACTTAATGATTGTTTGACAAAAGCTTGAAATTTAGACAGGGTAATCAAAGCAAAATTAACACTCATTTATATGTATTATTATGACATTATTCTTGAACACTTTTAATATTGTTTATGATAATTCCAAGTTGCATGTATTCACCATTTATCTGTGCTTGTGTGAATAAACTGATTACGTGATGCTCTTTTTCAGTTTGATGAGGAGTTTCTAAGCAGACAGGAGGCACAAGCTCAGCTGGTTAAGTGTGAAGAAAAAATAGCTGAACTCCAAGCAGAGCTGCAGGCCTTCAGGTCCCAGGTATTTTTGCACAGTTCTTTTTATTCTATTAAGGATGTGAGAAAACGTTGTGTAAGGTGTGTAAGAAAACACTGGATTGGATTACTAATTAAAATCCTATAAGTCTTGCATAGAAATTTAATTCGAGTTTCTTTTCTTACTTTCCATGATGAGATGTTCTTGTTATTTAGGGTTGCGGCATTGGGGGGGGGGTTATTCACTGGAGCCTGCAGTTTGGTTTGACATAGTGGCTGCTCTACTGGCTAGCTGACACTAAGTCTAATAGGAATACTGACCAGTCCTCCATGTTGGCCATTTCTAATTCTCTGATCTCTATCCCATAAGAGGAAATTGTTCTAAAAGCAATTTATTCTGACAACCCCTTCAGCGGTCCCCCTCCCTCCCATACCACAACACTCCAGAGAGTTACTCCCACACCCTGGCACTGCAAGATAACTACACACTCAGAGAGAGGAAGAGAACTTCCTTTTTTTCCATGATAATTTTTCAATTTGAGTGAGCAAACACAGGATGAATACTCAAATAGTGCCTTGATTCAAATGGTGATGGTACATTTAACCAGTGCAGGTGCATGCATACATGCTTTGTCTTTTCGTCCATGTCTGTGTCAGTCTTGCTCTCACCAACAGACTTGCACTCATGCTTGTTAATTCAGCAAAGGTGTTCTTCCCTGTAGAGGCAGAATAAGAGCCCACGGCTGACCTTTAGTGTGCGTCTTTAATCTAAAACTGGTGCATGGATCAATAAGCCATTTGCTCTATATGATACAATTTACAAAGCTTGTAGGCCCAGTTATAGCATTTCATTTTTTTGCGTTGGAAAAAACAAATCGTGTGTATGATCTGAACAGAATCTGGACCCTTTGTGAGCATTTGGCCTTTACTGGACGGTTGAAAGAATACAGCTCTATTATCTATAGCATAGTGGTATTAGGAAAGAATACTGAACATACTGTATGCTACACACTTGGCAGGTGCTATAGTTTCTTATAGATATTTTTTGCCTTTCCAGTAGGTCGTTTTTCTTTGTTTTCCTTTATCATGTGAACTCACTGTTAGATAATCGAGATTTGAAGGCTTTCACACTGCAGACAAAAAAAAGTTGAATCTTTACAGCGTTAAATAATCCTACCATGCTTTATCTACAGCCTGATACAGCCTATACAGCAGTATATTCATGTACTTGCAAGTTGTTGTCATCATGGTATTATCTCAGCCACTGGTTGGTGGAGGGAGGTGATGTTTTGTTTATCTGTCTGTTACTCGAAATGTTTTGAACCAAAATTGATGAAACTTTGTGGAAAAATTCTCAAAGGCCCAAAGATATTCAGTTTGGTTCAGTTTAGTTTTATTTACATAATGTCAAATCACAAGGAACAGCTTTTTATTGTAAGGTAAAGACCCTACAATTTAAAAAAAAAAGTTAATTTTCAAGGTCAAAGGTGAAGCTCACCAATAATTTTAAAAATAAAAAAAATCCCTGTCCATATTCTTTTTAAATTCCCTCTTTCTTGTGATAGTTGAAATTTTAAAATTCATCTTTTTGTTTTTCTATTTTCCATTTTGTTTCAGGATACATGAACTGAATAAAATATCTAGACTGTACATGCCATTATCTTTTCATGATCTTTTTAAAAAAAATAAAAATATAAAATTTACAGCTTTAAAAGCGAATAAAATGAATTTCTACTCCTCGTGATCTAGTAATTTAGGATTGAGTGACAACATTGGGTGGTATCTATTGCAGCCTTTTATTGGCACAAAGAAAATCTGGGATGGGGGATCTACAGTATGTGTTCTACTGAGTTCTCATCTAGTTCTAAATTAATTCCCTGAAAAGACTAAAGCTAAGTGTTATTTGCATCGCGATTCATCCGTCTATCCATCCATCCTCTAACGCTTATAAGGAGCTTTATTTTGAAGTTGCAAGAGAAGCTCAATGGCATGGACCTACAGGCTTTGGGATTCAGCCTTGTTCATTGCCTTGCTCCAAGGCAGCTCTGCAGTTTATTCTTGCTTTGGGCATTAAATTGATGATGATGCTTTTTAAATACAGTTTCTTTTTTTAAGCCACATTTTGCTATTGAATTCTAAAACTGCTTAAATTCTGTTGAGATGTGTCTGTATTTCATCTGTATATATACTATTTTCTTTTGCCTGAATTTTAAGTTTGGAGCCGTTCCTGTGGGGGCAGCCTCTGCCAGTGTTGCACAGGCATCATCTTCAAAAAGCCCATCTCGACTTCCAACCCCTGCTCCAGCATGTCTAGGGCCAGTTCCCCCTCCACCTCCCCCTCCGCCTCCCTTACCTGGCTGTCCTGCCCCACCTCCTCCACCTGGAATGCCTCCTCCATTTGGTGCTCCCCCACCACCCCCTCCTGGCTTTGGGGGTGGTCTAGGCTCCCCTACTCATCACGCTCTGCCTTATGGCCTCAGGCCAAAGAAGGAATTCAAGCCTGAAACCTCCATGAAGCGCCTCAACTGGTCCAAGGTAAGACTCTTGGTATTCCTAATGTTTAACCATGTAGTACATAGTGGTGGCCTACTAAAGGAAAACAAGTCACTACAATGCACTGTAGTGTATGTTACCTCAAATAATTTTTTAGAGATACATTACAAAACGTTTGGAAAAGGAAACTGAAAGTTTAGTCCAGGTAGGGCCTTTTTCTTTGCTCTCTACTCTTTTCCTGATGTTTATTGGCAGCTCCTGCAAAGTACAGATGTTTTTCTGAGAATTAAACAACAACAAATTCATTTTGTGCCAAGCCAGAAATAATTGAAAATAGCAGATGATCGGATGCTAATGTCAGAGCAGTCTCTGTGGTACCAATACAGATGTTGTTATCTGCAAAGCAATATTAGTTCACAACACCAGTGATGTTAGTTTGTGGTTTGATTAATAATTTAATGTCAGATTTACAACATTGCAGATGGTCAGTAAATTAAACCAGATGTTTGACGTTTAAAGTGAACATTGGTGTAGGACATGAGGAGGACCTGTCCTGCAGCTGTAGAAGACTGCTACATATGGTTGTGTTTGGGACAAAGTTTGTAAAACTTCCTCGTTAATAAGATTTCAACTTCCAACTGTTGCCTACAAACAACAGTGCTAATGACCTGACGTTGGTTTATCGCTTTCCGAACTTGAAAGGTGCTTAATGAGGGCATCTTTGCTGAGGCCAGTGCCCTGTCTTTCAGTTTGACCATTCTTCACTTCATTAAATATCAAGAAATGCTACTCTGTTGGTTTGGCTTCTTGTGATCTGCCAGCATTGATCACACATCTCTTCTTATCATTTTACACATCTAGTCGATACAGCACTATGTAAGAATCCTATTGGTGTTGCATTTCACCTGACTCTACTTAGTCCAGTATTCACAAGCATTTCAGCAGGATGCCAGCCTATCGAGTCACACAACAGTGTTTGGGTGTCTTAGCTCTAATTTCCCTTTTAAATCCTGTTGCTGGCAGTGACAACGCAACCCGTTTAATATAAGTACAAAAATATGCAGTGAAGAGTGTTGATTCTCCAAGACACCAGCAGTGCTGCCAACATTTTCAGATTAAGGGAAGTGTTCATTTTGGAAATATTCATTGGTAGACTGTGGATTAAATTTAAAGAGTCCTCAACACATTTAATAAAAATGACAAGGTTTTATGTACACATGCACACACATCTGCTTTTCTGAGTTTCCTTCCTTTCCTTAATTTCAGTGAGTCGGTAATATGTGAGTCTTGCTGACTTCACTTTATTGTCCCAAGGAGGCAAACTGTTTCACTGAGTAATGAGTACATTGTACTGTATGTTAATGTGGAAAGAAACACAAACACCTTGTGGTGTGTTTCTTTTTGTTTTTTTGTGGATTTCCTCATGTGTAACTGTCTTTTTGAGGCTTTACTGTGACTAATACAATATTTCTCTATCAAGCATTAATAATTGGTTAATCAAAGAAAGATTCCCTTCAAAAGGCTTTGACTTTTGCCAGACCACAGTTGTAAATAAGAAATTGTTCTTAATCGGTATGCCAGATGAAATAAAGGTTTAAATAAAAAAAAATCAAAAATGTGCTGATTAAAAATGCTAAATTGGCCTTTTTTTTCTCCTCCAAGATTCGTCCCCAAGAAATGTCAGAGGGCTGTTTCTGGGTGCGAGTTGATGAGAACCAGTACGCAAAACCAGGGCTGCTCAACAGAGTTGCTATTACTTTTGGATCACAGAGAACAGGTAAGACTTCATCTACTTTTTAATACGCATATTTATTTAATTTCCATCTGTCGAGGTGGTGCATTTGTATTCTGAGACGGTTATCCTTTAACCTATTATTACATAATTTTTCTTTGTTTTACTTCTTTTTTAAAAATGTTCAGAGATTTTCCAAAGAATTTTACTCCTTTATTGTGTACAGCATGTTTCTGTGCAGCTCTGCTTTAAACACTCTACTTCACTTTTTCTTCAGTCTGCGTGTCCCAGCTGTCTAGCGGAAATCAGAATCTTGGTCAATATTGAAATCATAAAATTTCAGCAGTATTACTCTGACTTTATAAGCATCATGGTTTCAGTGAACGTTAAACACTTAGTTTTTTAGATACAGTATAATTTAACAGAAAAGCAACAAAAATATATAAAAATAAAAAGGTGATTGATTAATAATTAGTAAATATGCGCTTAAAAATTAAAAGACAGATGATTATCATCTGGCCTTGAACAGGTTTTTGCACGAGGTGAAGCCCACCATCTTAAACTGCATCAACATTGGAAGGAGCTTAAGATAGTTGCTTGTGGACCTTTCAGACTCTGGTGGCCTGTGTAACCCTCTAATCCATTTACTACCAGGTCATGTTGGTGTTGCCGGGCGCTCTCGTCGGTACTAGCTTTAAGTGCTTGCCTGGAACTCGAGTAAAGTTTGTCCCAGGTCTGCCACCGTTATTTGACACCTTATTGCTCGAAGTTGCTGAACATCTTTCACTTTTTTATGGTCTTTGTTGCCATGCTACTGCAAATTGCTTCCATTCCAATTCCAATTCCGTTCCTCTCAAGCACATATGCTATATGTATGACCTTCAGTTATTTATGTATTATTTTTAGCCAATACATCTCCAAATATTGTAATGTACTGGTGAAATATGTGAACCGAAATAACATTAAGATTATCACAATATACATAAACAGTGGCTTCTCTATTTGAATAAACTGCTTGTGCAGTCTGTTCAGTTATAGTCTGATATATTCTCCCCTCCCTTTGTTTTAGTAGTTTTAGTACTACCAGTCAGCAGTCAGCACCCTGTGTGGAATCAGGCTGTTTTGTACTTTGGCGTCTATTTCTAGTGGTGATATTGCATAATAAAACACCATAGATATACCACCTAATACATTAGTGTAGCTGGTAATATTCAGAATATTCATGTACAAGGTTGTTGGAATGATTAAAGCTTGAGTAGGAGGTAGCAAGAGACATTATCCCTCCCCAGTGCTTCATTTATTAGTCCCTTCACTGATGATTTATTCACGTCTTGTGTTTTCTTTCTTGTCTTGTCACTGCCTCAGCTAGCTTACACCAATTTGAATTATTCATCCAGGTGTTATCTACCTGTCACAACTCTATGCCGCTCCTCTCAGAGCACAGAGGGACCTTCCTTACACACCAGTGCAACCCTAGCTCCCTATAGTCAAAATGTTCGAAAGGGCAAACAGGTAGACAGACAGTCAAACAGGTGTTATTTGGGGAGAGCAAAGGGAGGATGTCCAACAGAAGACACTGTACTTTCCTGTTAGGGTAATGACCCAGGGCCTGCACATGTTCACCTACAGAATGGCTCATCATACAGCCAGACACACAAAAGCGCATCAGCTCTGTGGTGTGCCAGCTACATGGATTGTTACTGTTAATGTGTAATGCATTTTATATTTGAGAAAGGGTTGAAACACTTGACTAAAGTCAAACATTTCACATCATTTGAAAGATTGTTCTCCTCGCTGTTTCTTCCAGTCTCAGTGGAGGTTGTAGGAGCAGGATTGGTAGGTTGTGCAATTGGACCCAGCTGCTAGCACTGGTGTGGGTCATTGAGTGAACTTGCGTGCACACAGGCTTGTGGTTTTGTTTTCTTATTAACACAGCCTTGTAGCGTCATGTTTCATCTCACTTAAGAGCAGCAGCATCTGGATCAGCATTAAACATTAAATGGGACACAATGTGAAACAGTATTCACTCAGTTTGCCTCATTAAATATGAATTTGTATCTCTTGAAACTTCCTGATTCTTTTGTGATGTTTATTCTTACTGTAGTAAGAACTGTAGTTGTGTTGTGTCATCCACACAAAGTCTGGGAATGGCTTATAAGACATTTTCAGCAGACCATGTCTTAATCACAAGTAAACTGATACATATATATTTTTTTAAAATAAAAAAAATAACAATGAATATAAATATAAATAATAAAAATAAATAAATAAAAACAATTTCACACACACTCGCACACGCACGCGCACACAAACAGTACCAGTCAAACGTTTGGACACACAGGTGACTGTACTGGATGTATATAAGATTTTAATTCATAAGAAGCATTTTACAAAAACATCTTTTGAATAATGAGGCATTATATGGGTGCCTTCGGAGCGATCATTTTGTAACAAACAGTTTTAAAAAAATCACTGAATAATGTCTGTGCTCTTCTCTCAAGTGTCTCCTCATTAGCTATAAACTTTTGAGAGAGACTGGTGCTGTGCCTGTTTAAAATGTCTTGCACAACAGGCTGATTGCAACTAGCATGAGATGTTACTGAATTCTTTAATTGCAGAGGGTATTGAGTGTTAAAGCAAAATGCAGCTGATTCTGATTTCTAAGATTTAGCTATCACAATTCAAGAAAACCTTGAAATGCAATCTAGGTATGCAACACGATCTAGACTGATATTGTATACATGAAAATTTACCCCCAAACTTTTCACCTACTGGGGGGTAGCTCACAAAATAGCAGCACACAGTATCTCTCCTGCCTGCTGATGCCGTTAATAATAAAAGGCTCCGAGTAGAAATGGGGAAAATCATTGTAAGTGGGGAGAGAAAATGTGGAGACCTCAAAGAATCACACCAGAAACCAGAGAGGATAAAGGAGCGTGGTGAGTGCTGGCCTGCATTAACCCAAACAAATGGGCAACCTACAAGCAGGAAGGGACTACTGCATCCCAGCACTGTAGTAGCCTTGGAAGGCCCTTTTAACTACATTTAGGACACCATTTACTGCTGTTTTTACTGCTTTTGCTTGTGCTCAGCACATTTATTAACAGATGTACAGCTGGCATGAAAAGCAAGAAACAGACAAACATGTATAGAAGGTTCTTCATTCATTAGAGATGTTCTGAAAATATCCTGTCTTAAACAATAAAAATTTATGAAGATTTTCCAGTTAGGAACACAACTGAGACAGGATGTTACTTTATTGTTTGTAAGGTTATGCCTGTAGTGTAATACAGTAATCACAGAGCAGAATTAAGCACAGGAGACAGCATGGTGTGCGAGGTAGACGGGTTAAAAGAATGTAATAAATTAATAACTGGTGCGCTTTCTGGTAGATGTTGATCTATCTTGAAAGCATTTGGAAAGTTTTATTCCTCTAGGTCTTTCACCAGTGTAGAAGCTTTTTTTATTGTCTTAGTTCATATTTTAACTTTCATGAAATTACAGTCATCCTGGCTTTACTTTCTTATTTCTATGATTGTCCTTTACTTGTTTATATCGCTGGTTACAAGTCTTGTCAAGATCAGTTTCTTTTATTGACTCCGCCAAAATATCCTCAATGCTGGACTTTCAAAGAGTAGCACAGATAAATTTGATTTTGTCTGTAAAGTGCTTTTCAGAACATCAGAAAAAGATAAAGAATAATCCTGTTGAATCTGTGGTATTTTGATCTGTAAAGTTCTTGTTATAGTAATGTAGTTGTGGATACTTGAACCTTGCGAGAGGGTTGAAGACTCCTTGCTTTACATTACACTTAATGTAATGTAAATGTTTTGTGTACCAAGCTCTTATTATTTCTTTTTTAGAAGCTGTTTGTCTATTTAGAAGCTGTTTTCCACTTAGGGCTGTCTGCGTCATTTTGAGTCATATCAGTAACACCCTCTAAGATTTAATTAGATTTAATTACCCTAAGAAAACTACTTTAATATTAGTTTCAAACTATGGGTCATTAATTTTACAGTTTGAGTATTATATACTTTTAAATCCGTTTGTTATATTATAGACAAAATTACCTAATTGAATTTGAGGCTGATTTGTATCACTTATATTGGCAATATTTTTCTTTCAGTCACTATACACAGCTCATGGCTGTAGACGAGTGCAGGGACATAGTTTTAACTGTACTTCCACACCCAGTTCCCTTTTCACCACAACAGACTGATACAGCTTCTGTATTAAAGCAGATGCTGATCCAATCTGTCCGTCTCCTGTTCCACTCTCCCCTCAACCGTGAACAAGATCCCAAGATACTCTAACTCCTCCACTTGGGGCAGCAACTCATCCCTGACCTGGAGTGGGCTTGCCATCCATTTCCAGCTGAGAACCATGGCCTCAGACTTGAAGATGATAATTCTAATTCCTGACGCTTCACACTCAGCTGCAAACTACTGCAGTGTAAGCTGGAGGTCACTGCCTGATGAAGCCAACAGAGCCACGCCATAGACAAAAAGCAGAGCCGATATTCCGACACCCTGCACCCCTTGGCTGCATCTATAAATTATATCCACAAATAATATGAACATAATCTTGGACAAAGGGCAGCCCAGGTGGAGACTAGCACCCACTGAGAATTATACCTGGCAATGTGAACCTTACTCTAGTTGCAACAACAACTAAATACACACTACATGCAGTTATACACATAGTTTGCCCCATGCTATGCTCAGAGCGTGCTGGCGTGTGACTGGAGGAGCAAGCAGTTGCTACTTCCCCGTCTATGATTCAGACCTTTTTCAAGCAGATTTTCCAGCCAAGTGTTGGATAGTCACCTCTGCAGGTGGAGTTTCCCTCATTCCTTTTCATGTGTGGTGTGACTAGGGCATGCCCCGGCTGTCTCAGGTAGATCCAGCAATGCCTCCGGTGTTCTGATAACTTCTAATCTAGGAGGTTCTTCATGCAGTGAATATAGTGATGGAGTTTTTCTCATTTAAAATGAATGACAGAGTGCTCCTCTCCCCCTTGATACGGCACGATACTTTACGACCCATGGTCAAAATTAACTGATTAAATTATCTTTTTATTCTATTTGTTGAAACTTCATAGATGGAATTAGGTGCTTTTGATCTCTTTGTATTTTTCAAAATCAACAATCAAAGCGGAAATGGAAAGTAGTGAACAAATTGACATAAATTGTCATAAAGTCATACAAATTGGAATGATGGAAATGGGGGGAAACAAAAATATTGTGATATATGTCAAAAAAAATAATTCTAGGGTCTGTACAGATCTTAGTCGGTAGGATGACTAAAACTGCTGTAAGTCAAACCTCAAACACAAGAATACAAAGTTATTGTGCTGTTTTGGCATAACTGTCCACCCAAAGACTAATTTGTAATGGACAGACATTTCTTTGGACAGGAAAGCCAACTCCGGCCCTGCTGTACTTTGGTTGGATTTTCTAATTTTACCCTGCCTCCTTTCTCTAACAGCACAGCTGCAGTTCAGCACCAGGTATTGCATGGAAGCAGACAGTTTTTCTTGTGAAATCCCTTTAGACCGTTCTCTCTCTGCTTGCGTTCACAATATAAAAAAAATGTAACATCAACTTTTAAAAGCATCAGAAATAGGTGATGCTGAGTGGAGCTGTGTGCATTGTATGGAATGTCAGAAATCTCACTATTTCTCTTGCCAGCCTTTTAAGGTGAGCCATTTAGGAGCTACCACTTTGCATGAGTGTATTTCTTTAGGAGTGACAGTTCCCAGCAGAAAGGAAGTAGGTCTAATAGAGCCACCCATACAGTAATTGTCTAAGGACCTTTAAGAGAGTCTTATAAAGCCACTTACCAAGGCTATAGATGTTGATCTTAATAAGATTTAACGCTGCTTATAGTTTCTCAATTATCCGTAATATATATATATTTACAAAAACATTTACTGGCTATTAAATAATTAACCTCCTCCAAACCCACCTCCCTTCTGTGCACACATGCGCATGCATGTTTCTCAGTCTTTTTTTGGCTTCACTTCAGAATTGAATCTTCCCAACATTTTATCTGCTATTCCTGTGAGTCCCCGGTCAGTTCATGCCATTGCAACTCCAGGCACGCAGTCCCATTTCTCCCTACATTCTTCCCAAGATCTTATCATTTTCCCATTGCATATAGCTAAAAGGTTATATTAGTTTATTTCATACAGATTAAATCTCACATTATCTGTGGGACAGTTTTCCCATAAACATAGATAATGGGAATTGTAAACTTTTACACTAAACAGCTTTTTATGTTAAACTGTGTTGTTGTTGTTTGCTAAAATTTCTTATCAGTGTTGGTCAAATTATAGCAACATCTTTAGTGAGGGGTCCAAAAAAGAAAAAAAAGGAATTGTTCCCATGAGATATGAATTACTTTTTAAAATGCTATGGTTTAGTACTAGTTTTCAAAACACAACTTAAATATATCCTTCAAAATAATAAAGAATATATTTGAATATGAAAAAAACACAGTGCATGTATACAAAAGGCATCACACATGTTTCTGACTCCCAATTCTGTAGTTCACTCAAACTAAGCAACATGTCCTCTTAAGAGTTTAAGAGCAACCACGAACAACAGCATCCTACTGATGACCTATATTACGCCTCTTTCTTCGCCTTATTTCCAGTTAGTTTATTTTTTATTTTTATTGTCTGCTGTTTATTGTGGTTTTAGCTAAAGGTAATTATTAGATCCATAACTGAGAATTATCTTATTTCTATTAATAATCACAAATAATAAATTAAACATAGTTAATGTTGCTACAATGTCAGCTTCTGAACTCAAAGGTTTAATCTGCTCCCTTGACAACTGTGGGCCATAATTACTGTCTTTGTGGTTACTGTATCAGTTACTAAAGTAAGAACCCATAAGGGTAGAAGGGAAGTCTTTAAGCTTCACCAACAAACTTCAAAAGACAGAGAATTAAAAGTGGGGTGGGCTTTAGTGCTGTTGTCATTGCCACAAATTGTCTGTTGACCTGTGTAATGAATAACATCAAAATGACTGGAAAATAGTGCATTTACTTTCATAACTTCACACATATGTAACCACAGTTTTGTCTTATGGAATTATTTCAGCTGAAAAACCCATGTGGACTTAATGTAATAAAAATGCACATCCATATCTAAAGGCTACTAGTAGACTAGAAGTGTTTTGTACAAATACAACTTGAAATCTGCTGCAAAATGTGTAACTGTAACGTTTCAGATTCTGATCTAAACATTAGATATGAAATCGGCCCTTTTGCTCCAATTACTGCTATGAATGTGGCTAAAACACAGTTACACGGGTTGAAAATCTGACACACAGTATGCTGCTGCATGAAATGAAAGCAATCAGTCTGTGTACTATTGTGTTCTATTCAAATGAGCGAAACAAGGCTCTGACCTGTGACGTCATCTTCAACCATCGGTGTCACTGTTGTTTCAAATAAGTCTTCGAATAATAAGAACATTAAGTCTATTTCCTTGAATAGAAAGCTCTCAAAATTGTGTGATGTGTCTTGTTTCTTATTTGAGTTTGTTATTGGGAAGAAATCTAAAGTGAACCTAAACTGTCAAAACAATTGTATTTTTCTGTGGTCTTATTCAGTGCAATGCTTTATCTCTCTGCTGGCATTAAAATGTCTGAAATAATGCTTACTTCAAACAGCACTAACCATTTTTTCTTTTTTCCTGTTTGCTTTGTCTCTGCTTCTCTCCCTTTCTCATCTTCCTTTTTATTTATTCCACTTTTGCAACTTCTGCTTGGCTGCATGATCTGCCTTCATGCTTGCTCTACAACAGAAACAAAAGGTTAGTAGATTTTTTTTTAATGCGTCCTATTACTTGCTTTTCTTATCTCACAGCATCAGTTTTAGTTGATTCCAAACTTAATTCAGATATGCTCTTGTGAGAGCTTGTGAAACTGTAACCTGCAAGTTAGTCATACTTTGCAGTATTTCAAATTAGCTGTTAAGGAAGCATAACCCCCATTACTATTTGCGTTTACATAATTTCCATAAGTCCTATACGATTTGTAAACAGTGCTTCTTCCCCCAATATTTTTTAGCCAGATTTTAATAATAACTAATGATTAAATGCAGGTGTATAAAAGGTGTATGAATGGTGTATAAATGCAAGAAGTGCTGAGTGAAGTAGAAACGGGCATCATGAACTCTGCAGCGCTCAGGTGGCACAGTGTAAGCGGAGTGTTTCACCCACTAGCATTAAAGTTCTCTGTCGCTGCAACAGATTTCCATTATAAGGAAAAAATTTACCTTTAAAACCGAGTGGATCATCACTGACAAGTTTTTCCAAGCCTCCACTGCTCTCTTCACCCGTGTTTGTGTGTTGTGCTCCCTGGGCTGAAAATTTCAGCTGTTTGATACCTGAACAGATTGCTATCACCGCAGTTTGGTACTAGGGATTGTTTGGTAACAACAATCCCTGGGAAACCCCCAGTCACGCGTTCGATACCTAGGGGCTCCGTCAAAATATTTTTATACACCTGCAGTAGAAATGTATTTAAGTGGTTACTTGTGAATATAAAGCATTGTAACATTGCGCTCGAGTGGCCCCATAGTTTTTCCACAAAAACACTGACACCTAGTGATGGGACTCGATTAAAATTTTTAATCAAGTTAATTACAGGGTCTGTAATTAATTAATCGCAATTAATTGCAGACCCTGTAATTAACTCGATTAAAAATTTTAATCGAGTTAATTACAGGGTCTGTAGTTAATTAATCACAATTAATTGCAAAAAATTATCAACAAATTAAAAACTTTCAATTAAAAAAATACTTTTGCTACTAAAATTAGCAGTGCTAACCACCGCGCCACCGTGCTTGTAAAGCAACTTGTATACAACAGTAGTCTTTTTGGAAGTCCCATCAGAATGCTTTTTAAAGCTAAAGTTGTCCCTCAGTGGACCATAAGAAGCGGTTTCGTCGTCCATCTTTGTTGTTTGCGGATGCGTTGTTGTCGCTTGTGCGTCAGATTTACAGGCGTACTAAAACACGCGAATAAAAAAGGTTCTGGCTCCGAACTTTTAAAAAAATGTGATTAATTACGATAATATTTTTAACGCTTTTAAATCTTTGTAATTATTTAATTAATCAAAATTAACGCGTTATAGTCCCGGCCCTACTGATTTTTTTATTTATTTATTTTTTTTGGCCCTACTTTGTCCCGGCCCTACTGATAACACAACAGCAGTAGTTGTTTTACGTGCGGTATGTCTGCACATGCGCCACAAGCATAAAGCCGTCACTGATACGATGAGCTCAGGTGGAGCAAAGGGAAATGTTTTTCTAGTGTCCAAAGCAGCAGCGCTTTTTCCTGTAAGCACCATTAAACCTTTACTAGGAAACAACTGGAGGTCCTTCATGATCCACCGGATCAGTAAGTGCCAACGTGAAGAAAAGAGAATTTTGTAGCTGCTCCACCCACTGTTGTTTTTTTCACACAGCAAAAAGTCTGCAGTTAAGCTATGGAAACGTATTTATCTGATTACTCAATGGAATACTTGATAGAATACTAAAATAATCAATAATTGCAGTCCTACCTAGTAGCCTAGGTTTATTACAGTCTAACTAAAGGAGGATTCGGTTTCATCTGGTCCAGCCCTAACTATAAACTCTATTAGCTTATCAGAAAGAAAATTTTCAAGCCTAATCTTAAAAGGGGGCCTGTCTCACGAATCAAAACTAGGAGCTGGTTCCGCAGAAAAGAGGCCTGAAAGCTGTTCTCCATTAACATGTTTGAGTGCGGCCCTCTACCTGATGTTTTGTTTAGCTTTCTATGATTGATTGGTGAATTATTATTAATGAAATGTTTGTGTTATTGAAACTGGTTTATTCCAAATGGAGTCTCTAAATTTTTGTGAATTTTAATGAATTAGGGAATTTTAACCTGCCATCAGCTGTAAGAAAGAAATAGTATAAAAAAGGAGCCAATTTTGTTTTATAAACAAAAATTCCCCTTTGGCGTGGTTGTATTGACATAAATATTTCTAATATCATAGGACTGAGTTGTTTTTTTTTTAATAACAGTTGATGAACTCAAGTAAAAAAAGACTTCTTTACACCCAGGCTTTTACTTACTTAGACAGACAAGAAGAAAATGGGGAGAAACAAACAAGCAAATGTACTGAGTGGACAACCAGAGAAAGAGCTGACAGCTCTCAGAAGTGTTGGCAATTTCTGTGATTTCACGGCTAGCCTCTGGAGAAGCTCTTTGAGACCATCAGTGTCAATAGATAGAGATAAAACATGCATAAAATGGCTTTCCTTTGGGTGTTGGTGAGAAGACAAGGTGAAAAATCACAGAACATATTCCAGACGCTGGCAGGTGGGGAATTAAGGACGGTGAGGAGCATGTTTTTTTTTTTTTTTACTGTACTACTCATGTCTCATCTGTTTGTTGTTGTAGCTTTTGGTTCTGCCAGCAGTGAGGGTATTTTTTAACATAATGGGCACTAGTTAAAACAAACCTGTAGAGCTACATTTTTACTATTCTCCTCTGTTAAAAATTTGCTTTAGATCAATAAAATGAATAAAGGTTTCTTAAGTAAACTGGGATTGACTAGAATAGTGGTGCTGTTTTATTTACATCATAAACTAAGAACTAAGTTTGGAAAAACGTATGTTTTAGAAAAAACAAGTCACTTATGCTTTGTTCAATACTTATAATTTGGTCAGTTTTTCCATGTATGAAGCAGTAAAGATATTAAAAATGAAAGCTCTGTAACCAGTAAAAAAAGAGCATAGTAATATAATATCAGCCATGTAGTTAGTTCTAAACTGTATGTCTTTGGACAGTGACACAATTTTTGTAATTTTGCCACTGTACACCATACCACTACAGTGGATTATAAATCGCATAGCCATGATGTAATTAAAGCTGTTAGTGCAAAATTTCCTCTTTAAATGAATCAGTTTAATTAATGCATTACTTTTTAGGAATTATAGCCATTTTCTTACCTCGGCTGCTTCGTAGAAAAAGTCAAGCTATTATTATAGACATAGGGGTCGGCGGCATTGACAGCATCTGTGCCACAAAAACTTTAACTTTGGTCATAACTCGAGAATGATGTGACTTAGGATGTTCAAATTCATACCATATATGCTTACTGTTCAAGCTAGACCCATCAAACTTCAAACATTTGTTCACTGACTTTATTATAAATGCACTTTGACCCTTGTAGCCTGTTATGAATGAAAAAAATCCAAGCGTTTGCACCCGCTCAGCAGTGCTCTTGTTACACACTATATTGCCAAAAGTATTTGCTCGTTTGACTTCAGACACATATTAACTTGAGTGTAGCACTAAAGCCTTCAGTCAGTCCCGAAACACGCGGAGCAACACAGGGGTTTATGTCACAGTACCCTTTTATTGTGTTCTCTTTTTACACTTCTACACGCTTCGGTTTCTTGGCAGGCATCCACCTCAGCTCAGCTCAGTTAAGTTCAGCTCTCCTCCTGCCAGCTACTGCGTAAAAAGACAAAACACACAATCAATCCCATGCTGGGCAGCTCCAGGCTGCCCGTCCCCCCCGACACCTCTCTTAGAACCCCATCTCTCCCCTGCAGCTATCCCCCAAAACACCCCGCCACCACAATACCGTTCTTAATCCATAGGGTTTAATATGGTGTTGACCCACCCTTTGCAGCTATAACAGCTTCAAGTCTTCCGTGAAGGCTTTCCACAAGGTTTAAGATTGTGTTTATGAGGATTTTTGACCATTTTTCCAGAAACGCATTTTTGAGGTCAGATACTGATGTTGGACGAGAAGGCCTGGCTCACAGTGTCTGCTCTAATTCATCCCAAAGGTGTTCTATTAGGTTGTCAGGACTCTGTGCAGACCAGTCAAGTTCTTCTACACCAAACATGTTCAACTTTGTCTTTATGGACCTTGCTTTGTGCGCTGGTGCGCAGTCATGTTGGAACAGGAAAGGAACCATCCCCAAGTCGTTCCCACAAAATTCGTAGCATGAAACTGTCCAAAATGTTTTAATATATGAAGCATTAAGAGTTCCTTTTACTGGAAGTAAGGGGCCGAGCCTAATTCCTGATAAACAACCCCACACCATAACCCCCCCCCCCACCACCACCACCAAACTTTACACTTGGCACAGTACAGTGAGACAAGTACTGTTCCCCTGACAACCACCAAACCCAGACTCGTCCATCAAATTGCCAGATGCAGAAGCATGATTCGTCACTCCAGATAACACGTCTCCGCTGCTTTAGAGTCCAATCGTGGCGTGCTTTACACCACAGCATCTCACGCTTTGCATTACTCCTGGTGATGTAACGCAATCGTCTGTAGCGATTGACTCTGCAGAAAGTTGGTGACGCCTGTGCACTATACACCCGCACTGTGATTTTACATGGCTTACCACTTCATGGCTGAGTTGCTGTTCCCAATTGCTTCCATTTGGTTATAATAATAATAATAATAATTAAAGCCGCAAGCGGCGATGGCGCGCGTCGACCCCCGGCGCTCCTCGACCCCTTGGCCGCGCCGAGCAGTCGCGCCGAGCAGGTTTTTGCCGAGGGGAGGGCAGCCGGCTCACCCGGATCCTCTCGTCCCAACGGGCTTCTCGTTCCTTGCGTCGTTTGGCCGGCAAACATCTCCCACGTCCACTGGGTGGCGGGAGTGAGCGCTCGCTAATTAAACTGATTCGACGCTGTATGTAATGCCTGCACCCATCGATGAAATTGTAAGGATCACAGGATGATAATTTTCTGTTCTGCTGATTTCCTGTCACCACTAGGTGGTGTTTTGAGTACGATAGAAAGCTGGTGGATGGGTGTGTCCAGACTCATTAACACTCTCATTGAGCCTGTGAAGTTTGGGACAGATTGGACAATGTATGTTTTAGATGTGACAATTTGCTGTTCGGTGCTATATGACAGAAATCCCATATTTAGAGGTTTGCTATGGCAACACACGTTAGAAATTCTATAAAGCCTTCAAGAACTTTTGATGAGCTACTTGTGTAGATGATCTGGAGCCATTTCTGTCTCACTGGGGCAAATACTGC
>VUQK01023763.1:8481-19299 GCA_015106715.1 Bujurquina vittata | reverse complement strand
TGTTTTGCTTTTCCTGCCTTTCTTTTTTGTTTCTTTTTGTTTTTTGTTTTTTTTTTTTTTTTTTTTTTTTTTTTTTGGGGGGGGGGGGTTACGCCATTCAGTCGTCTATTTAGCAGGTTAAATGCTCTATAGGGTTTAATCTGGAGAATGACTAGGCCAGTCTAAAACCTTCCACTTCCTGTCCCTGATGAAATGTAGTTTTGGCAGTGCGTTTTGGGTCATTATCTTGCTGCATCATGAAGGATCTCCCAATCAGTTTGGTTGCATCTTTCTTTAAACTGACAGCCAAAATGTTTCTGTAGACCTTGGAGTTCATTGTACTGCTGCCATCATGACAACATCAATGAAGAATAATGAGCCCGTCCCAAAAGAAGCCATGCAGGCCCGAGCCATGACATTACCTCCACTGTGTTTCACAGATGAGTTTGTATGTTTGGGAGAGCAGATCTTTTCTTTCTCCAAACTTTAGCCTTTTCATCACCTTGGTAAAGGTTAATCTTTGTCTCATCAGTCCATAAAATTTTGTCCAAGAATTTCTGAGGCTTGTTTCTGGATTGCTTGGAAAATTCCAGCCTGGCCTTCTTGCTGATTAGAGCTTTGTATCTTCTGGTGAAGTCTCTGTACTTTTGTTCATGAGGTCTTCTGGAAACAGTAGATTGCGATACCTTCTTTCCTGCCCTCTGGAGGTTGTTGTTGAGAGTTGTTTTAGGCTCTTTACAGCACTTAGACCGTCTCTGTCATCAACTGCTGTTCTCCTCCTGTTCTTCTTAAGGACTTTCCAAACGGTTGTACTGACTATCACCAATCTTTGTGCAATGGCTCTAATTTGATTTTCCATTTTCTCTCAGCTTCACAATTGCTTGTTTTTTTACCCACAGACAGCTCTCTGGATTTCATGTTGGTCACTTCTCTAACTATAAATCCACAGCCTGAAAAGGCAAAACCCCAAATCTGAAACTGAGTGTAGACATTCAGTGCCATTTCTTATTTGAAAATTCAATGTAACAGGACACACCTGGGAAATAAAACACACCTGTCATGTTCCAATACTTTTGCTCACAAGAAAAATGGGTGGGTTCAGACAAAAAGGTGTTATCTTCTTATCTGTGTAGCAGATCCAGATGCTACACAGATTGTCTCACATTCTATTTTTAATGTCAAACCCAAAGGTTTTCAGTCTACCGTAGAAATAAAGGGATTGGCCGCACTGTTCCAATACTTTTGGAAGGGAATGTATGACCTGCTAGTAAATACATTAGAATGTCAACTATGAGGCTGGAATGACTGCAAGTGACCAGATGACAGCTTCAAAGCAATGTGTGACAAGCAAATCACTTCCAGTATGTACGTGGCTTAACAGTCTACAGCAACACTGCGATAAAAACGTTTTGTGGTTACCTGATAGTCCCCCTAAAGCGATCCTTCAGTGGTGTGGATCCTACATAAAGGATGTGGACTTTGGCAAACCTGGGGTTGATGCTGGTCACCTGTTAAATTAAATAAATTAAAAAAAATTAAAAACAGATGTTAAACTGTATAGATTTCCTCAGAACATCCAGTTATAGTAAAACAGCTTCTTATTCCACTGCATACCTTACAGGTGACTATTGCTCCTACATCTGGTAGCAGTTGTGCTTCTGTTTCTCTCACCACTGAGATCACTGGTAACTAAAATGAGACAAAATATCCCAACAGAGTTCATACGTATGATGTGCGTATCACTTTAGACATCAATGCAATCAATGCAGTCATGTCCCCAGACACTGGAAAATACCTTTACTGTGGCACTTGCCTCATTGCTTATGAAATCTTCCCCTTCCCTCTCTTACCCACACCCACCACACCCCTCACCTCCTCTCCCTCATTCTTCTTCAGCACATAGCCTGCTAGTGATGAGTATATGTAGCCGTGACGCAGGTATACTCCTGTGCCAGGAATGCAGTCTTCTGCGCTGCATAGTTTGTCACCTGAGTATGAATAAAAGTACAAAGATGTAGTGTTAGTGCTTGGGTTGCAGGTGCGCACCATTCCTGCTAAAAATGAAATAAATTTATAATAATAAGAGCAGCTGTGCATGATTCACCATCCAAAATATTCTTTATCTTATACTGGGCTTTACTCCAGCAGGTTGGTTGGCTTCTGTGCTTGAGATGACCATATTAGGGATAGCTCCTCTCTTGAGGACAAAATACAGATTCAAGAGTATGCAACCTCATTATTTAGACCATCTGCCAAATTAAATTGAGAGACTACGTCAGGATGCTTTGACGCAACAGCTTTGTGGGCCTAACTGAGAATGTACTTGCAGAATTTTTACAAGCGACTTACAAACAGAACACATCATGGACAATAAAACTTAAATATGACACATTTCTACCCTTCATATTTTTGCAATAGAATGACTTATGTTACTTTATGCTCTTTTAATCTGTCATGAAATAAACATTAAAGGCTAATCCTGCATGATGTTTCAAGTACTAATGTTTTACAATTAGCACTACAAGATTACTACTGCCATGTGCCTCATAAGACTGCAGATTTCCCACGGCTGCGCCAAAACAAATGAGCTGAGGAATGCGTTATCTTGCCCGAGGCGATGGGCAGGGCTGCGGATCAGATCTGATCTGCAGTGAACAGCAAATCAGGAACTGAGAGCCCTGCAAAAATACGGTAAATAAATAATGTGATACGGTAGACCCGAACACTCTATCTGATATCAGCTGACCCAACGGGCCATTGATTATAAAATAAGTTACTGCGGCGTTAAACGTGCTGAAGTCAAATCCCACTCCACACATGGCAGCTGGAAATAATTACCGTGGTTTCACACGTTTAACTTCATCTTCTATGAACAAAATGTTGTCTACATGCCCCAACATGAGAATAATACAGTTTACACACAAGTATATATACTTTCTAAGTGCTAGAAGAGATAAATTTACGCAACTCACCGGGAACACACAGCTTCATGGGCGACATGTTTTCGAGAAGACCATCTCGGCAGCCTATTGGCTATGACCAAGAGCTGGAGTCGATTCTGATTGGCCGGTCTCACCGTGGGCGGAGCAAAAATACTGACGCGTTAATCCGCCATGACTGTTGCGCTATTGGCCATGTGTGCGATCATACCTGATTTAATAAGTTATATATGGACAGTTAATTATGAAAGCAATAGTGAACCTACATCCAGCATTAGGCTTTATTGAAGTGTTTATTGTTGAGGTGTTTATTGAAACTATTATGTCTTTAAAATGTACATTTCAATATCAGTTCATTTATTACAAATTTGTTCATCTGAACAGCCTTTCAAAATGCCATGTGAGCTGAAAATTGCCACTCCACAGCAATTTCTTTTAAATAATATTTATTTACTGTTATGCTGCTTCTCAAACTTTTGAAAAACTTTCAAAGACCCATTCATATTCCATACACCAAGTACTACATTTGCACTGAGGGTGATCATGCCTTCCTCTTTATTATTTTCTCCCCTTGACCCCACCCCACCAAGCCAGTATCTCACATTTTGGACTGGTTGCAGTTTACAAAACTCAATGTCTGAGTCTCATGAGAAATGTAGATGGAAGGCTTAAAGTTCTGCATTATTGGGTCCTGTAGGCTGTCGTAGACTTCTGCCTCTGGATCTGGTGCTTAAGGCCTGTTCTTGTGCTGCCAAGATCAGAGTCTCATTGCTGTCCTTCAGGATGGTCTTTCCTAGCCACTGGTAGGATTTACATAGTTGATATATATGTGTGTATGCTCTCAGTCTTTGTCCATGTATATCATATTGTATCAGGAAAGTGTTCCTCTGAGATGAGCTGCTCCAAGAGTGCCTCGGGCAGCAGAGGGCAGACAGTGATGAGTAACAGGAGAGACTATCATGGAGACCAGATTGTCTCAAGACACACAATATGAATTAATGCTGGATGTAACTGCACTATTGCTTTCATAATTATTTGTCCATATATCAAATCATGTATGAATGGGCACATGGCACATTGCTCAACAATCACAGCTGATCGATGTGTCAGTATTTCCGTCACGCCATTACCATATGATTCATGAGGGGGGAAAAAAAGACATCTCACACACAGTTCACTGCATAATGACTGACAATGTTTAATAATTCTTTAGCACAATGCCACAACAAAAAAAATTCAGCAGTGTAGAGCAAACAAGCTCACTCTTTAACAACAGCCAGTGCTACTGTATAGGTTTTTCCTGTTCCTGATGAGCTTCATCTACATGGATTGTAAATGGGAAGAAATACTTGGAACAACTCTGCTGGGGAAGTCTCTGTTTGCTGGTCCCTAATTTAGATTTGGTCAGCGCTTAAACCATATTACAAATGATATCCGCAGTCTAATAATGAAATGCATGTTTTGGTATATAACAAAGAGCAGTCAAATTAAATACCAGATGGTACATTTGTGTGAAAGCAGGGTGTTAAGATAAAGTGCACATTGTGTATCTACCTGTGCTCAAACCTGTAATGACAAACAGTTATTGACCCCTGTGTAACTTCATGTAAAACAGCAGATGATTGATGTGGCTCCCAAAGGAAGGACAAGTCTATTTCTTGGCTTTGCCCTGAGCAGCCACAGCTTCCATTGCCTTCTTTACAGTCTCCTCATCTCCCAGGAACTGCATGGGTCCAATAGGCTTCAGGTTCTTGTCCAACTCGTACACAATGGGGATGCCTGTGGGCAGGTTCAGCTCCATGATGGCTTCCTCTGACATACCTGCGAAACAATTACAGACACGCAGAGCTTGTAATCCATTTGGATGCAGCTGCTTTAGACTAAATCACACGAGCTTCACTTACAATGTGTGACAGCTTATGATAGCTGGGTGTGATGAATGCATGCTCACATTTGCCAGTTTTAATGGATATGGCATAAAATGGAGACTGAGTAGCTACTTGCTGGGTAAAAGTTTGACTGCTACTTTAGGATTGAAGAAGATCATAATGCTGGAATCAGTGATCAAGTGGCAACAAAAGGCCTTATTTGATTTCTGGGTCACCATTTGCAGCCTAATTGCCCGATTATATTTTTTCATATGATATTTCTGGGCTTTGTGTTGAGCTTTATCATTTGATATAAAATTATATTTTTGTTTTATAAGATACAAAAGTATGCACTATTGAATAATTTATAATCAGTGAATCTACAGTTTCTCAAATGGGAACTCTAAACTGATTATAAAGGTAAATTGGTCTTCATAATCTCCTATGTTAAACTGCCTAACATAACAGGAGAAATAAATATGTATACTGCTGCCTTTGTGATATGTGTGGTGGGTGAATTTGTAATAAGTCATCTGTTTAAGAGATGACATAAGATACACTTTATCCCAAAGTTGGGAAGTTCCTTAAAGGAAGGCTTAAAGTTGCATTAATAGGAGTGCGGTCACTAACTGTCTGTAGGGATCACCTCTGCTCATTCTAGTCACTAAACTTGAGGTCTTAACCCCAGTTGTGAGTTTGGTGACTTCTGGAGCACTTTAATGCAATTTATCTGACAAATAGTATTGCTTGCTGTGGTGTTAGGCTCCTAACAAGAAGTTTGTTATCCAACTTTGAAGGGCAAAATTCAATTTACTTGTATGTTACTTAGCACTAATAAGCAGGAATCTAAACCACTGCAAGAGATCCATAAGGTCTATGGATGGATGAGGCTCACTAAACTATAAGCTCTACTTAATAACTTAGCACTGCACCCTCTTATCCAAATAAGGTTATTTCTGACTTCAAAAACCCCAGCTGATATCAAGTTGGCTTCATACATAACCCTTTATGAATGTTTAGCAGGTTTCTTACTCCACTGTTGACTAATAAGTAAAATAACACTGAAAAAATGTTACCCTCCAGATGCTTGACAATGCCCCGGAGACTGTTGCCATGGGCAGCAATCAGCACCCTCTTTCCCTCCTTGATCTGTGGAACTATCTCTTCATTCCAGAAAGGAAGTGCCCGGGCAATAGTATCCTTAAGACTCTCACAGCTGGGCAGCTGGTCCTCCGTCAGTTCAGCATAACGCCGGTCCTACAGGAAAAGAAGAAGTCAGTGTTGGCAAAATAGTTTAAGAAATGTGGGCTAACAGTGATGTAATAACGACTCTACACTTGCAGAGTAGTCACCTTGCTTATGGTCTGATAGTAGGCATGTCCCTCATCCATAGGAGGGGGAGGAATATCAAAGGAACGCCTCCAGATCTTGACCTGAGCTTCTCCGTGTTTGGCTGCCGTTTCAGCCTTGTTCAGCCCAGTCAGGCCACCATAGTGGCGTTCATTGAGGCGCCAGGTCCGGTGGACAGGCAGCCACATCTGGTCAATGCTGTCCAGGACAAACCACAGGGTGCGGATGGCCCTCTTTAGGACAGAGGTGTAGCAAATGTCAAATTTATAGCCAGCATCTGAGGCGAAACAGAGAGGACATTTCAGACTTGTATGCAAACAAAGCTGCATTTTTGTCACATTTTTTGTGAAGAAATACCGCTGCAGCTACTAGGTGTCACTGCATTAAATAACGAATACCTTCATGGTGTATTGCCCATCTTCTAACAACTCCACATTGGATTTTGCTTAGTCAGTAGCCACAAGGGACGCTGCAAGATGTGCCTGCTTGGGATTTTTAGGTCATGGAAAATGCCAGCTGGAGTGCATGCATGTGCAAACAGCAAATTTCTGCCCTCTGACAACAAAAGCATCTTTGGACGGCAGTCTGGCTTTAGGCTCAAATTTTAATTAGAGATGAAGGATGCAGCTTTATGTTTACCATTACTAAATGCTTAGGAAAAACATTTTAATAAACATTCATCTAAGATACTTAAATAATGTCTTAAGATTCTCAAAGACTTGAAACGAATCAGATTATGACACTCCTAAATCTCTCTGCGGTTAAAGCACAAACTAATTCATAACACAAACGTTTTTACTCAATCGATGTATCATCCATCAATAAGTAAAAACACAAATAAGCATTACTTTCATTACAGCAAGATCGCAAAGGTTACAATTGTTGCACAGGGAGCCACCAGATTGTCTGCACCAGTGGGGGGGAAGCGCATGGAAAGAACCACCTGCAGCAGGCAGGCCGCGTTTAATCCACCCTATGCTGAAAAAATTGATCCATTTTCAGCATTCTCTACATTATTTTACTTGAAGCCGTTACAGTGAGGCCTAAAGACTGCGAAATAACTGGTGAGAATGACGTCCATCCCTTGCGTATTTCCCCTGCTGCTGCACTGGGCCTACTACCTGTTTCCACATTCAACAAAGTTGCATAAGCGCCGGCTTGCTGTGCCTTAATCCAGTGACCGAGAGAAAGTCCGATTAGGCCCGGTGATATATTCTGATACCGTACCGCTCAGGGCCTGTCCTCCTCTCTTGGCCTCCTGCTCCCCGGTCTCACTCAGGTCCGCGTCGAACCAGCCGCAGAAGCGGTTCTCCTGATTCCAGCAGCTCTCTCCATGGCGGATCAGCACAAGCTTGTATGCAGCCATCCTCACACCAATGCCCTCTGTGGTGTATTTCCGGGAACTACGGGGTAAGCGACTCCTCCTGAAAAGCAGCAGAAACGCTCTCAGATCTGTCCTCACTTCGCCAAAACCCTAAAGGTTCCTACAAAAAATCAGAAGCGCTATGGCAGAGGTGCTGCTGCGACAGATTGGTGCCCTTTGACAGCTCTCACGATCTGAGTCTTCTTCCTCTCTTCCTGTTGGTTTCCACCAATCAGAAGGCGAGCTGCATGCGGCGGAGGAGGAGGGAGGCAGGAAGATGCGTGCAGCGGCACGTCCGCACCGGCGTTTGGGCATCATATCGACACGTGCCAAGGAAAAAGAAAATCACGAATAATCACAGTTATTGGGAAAAAAAACCCTACACTTCATACTGTCATTGGTCATTTTATTAGATACTTTCATTATTCTTTAGGTCATTACAGGCAGTTTACGGAAATCCATTGTGTTCAAAGATGTTCTAAATATTTTGTTCAGTTTATTGACATAGATGAAGGGGACAAAATGTTATAAACACTTGAAGCACTAAACCACCACCACCTTAGCTGACAATGTAGATTATTAGTAAAAGTAAAAATGGTGATAGAACTATTGTATTGGGTTATTTTGGGTTTCACATGTTGATCTAATAAAGTGGCAAGTTTTTGCTGAAAATCAGTAAAAAGATAACACTCACATCGCAGACTATTTGAAAAGTGTATCAATATTGTCAACTTCTTTTCTATTTTAACTATCTGAAAAGTTGGCAACTTTACTGAAAGGTCTCTCAAATGTGAACATATCATTTATATGCAGTTAGATGATTTATTATTATCAATATTCTAAACTTCATCTAACATAGTTTTAAGCTTATTAAATGGGGCATCATTGATTGTTAGAAGCACCAAGATGTAAGTTGGACTTTCCTGTTACTCACTGGAATTTTCAGACATTCATCACACTATGTGGTAGTTGTGTGATGACTACACACTTCAAAACCCCCACATTTGTCCTCTTGAAATGTTCAGCGTGACACAACATTTAGAAAGATTTAGATTTTGACACCCCTGACCTCTGGCATTTCAGTGATAAGGGTGAAAGAGTCAGAATTACTTATTCAGCACTCAAGGAGCCAAAAAAGTGCCTATAGCACCTAATCAGGATGTTAAAATTGCCATTTGTTTCTCCATTAAACAACAGGGACAAAAAGAGAGAAGGGGCAGATGAGTGCACATATACTAGCAGCTACACCTCAGTTATGATGAAACCAATAATACCATCCATAGGTGTACATTTTAGGGGGACACAGGGCACATCCTCCACCAATATTTACACATACATTTAGAGGACTTATCTCCCTCAGACAGAAATGTGTCTGAACCAGACAAATGGCTTTGATGCTTCATTCGGACGCTCCCTTATTCGCAAGAGGTCGCTACAGCGTATATTTTGATGTGGCACAGATTTTTCAGCCGAAAAAAAAAGGAAAAAAAAAAGAAAAAAGATTTTTCAGCCGGATGCCCTTCCGCCGGATCTGTTGTGTATTAGTAAAGGTGTAAAGCAGCGCTAGACAAACATGACAAGACAAAAGAGTAAATCATAGCGTAGTGTTGGATAATAAAAATAATTTAGAATAATTTGAAAGTGATAAAGAATACCATATAGCCTTACTGTGTTGTATGTTGAACCCATTTCCTGATTTTTTAAAAATTCTTTACATTAATAAATACATTACCAGAATACTAAAAATAAAGTGTCTGTTTCCCAAACTTTCCGGGGGCGGACCCCTCACACCTCCTCTTATGTGTCACCGCCATAGCTGGAGCAGCCTGAATGGTATTTGACTAAAAGCGTTTTAGGAATAAGATTGCAACGCAATCATTATATTTTATGAAAACACTTACAAAAGGCTCTTCCTCTATGGTTTCCTCTTTTTGACATTCATTACTATTCCTGAACAAAATGGATCGAGTTATGTATAAAATATATTTTTTTTTATCCGCACACTTATACTTTTATAAATTTCATGTAAATCATTTAATAGGAAACAGTCTTCTGTGCCAGTTTCCATAATTGATCTTATTGTCTTCATTAAATTTAAGGGTTTTTTATGCAGGACTTGAATATAAGAGAATTTGCCAAAATTCCTACAACTAAAATAATTATACCTCGGTCCGATAATATTCCAAAAGTATCCATGATAAAAATACTAACCATGTTTCTCAAAGGCTTTTTTGTGGAGTTAATTGATTGGGTTAAGTACTCGCTCACGTGTCTTCCGTGGGCGGAATTAAATTGTCCAATCAGTTCTAGAGATTAGGTTGTTGACGGGACTGTTTGCATGCTGATTGGTTGCATATCAAAACACTTCACGGGTTCCCGCCTCTTCCAGGAAGCTGACAGTCATCTGATTTTTTTTCTTGTTGTTCCTTGTTAGCCAACGTCAGAGCTAGCCAACAAAACATCGGTTACTTTCTTTCTTCTCTTCTATTTCTTCTCTGTGTCCTCCTCTAGCAGTTCAAGGAACTCCACGTTTACCTCCTCAGTCATGGACGAGACGAGTCCGCTTGTCTCTCCGCTCCGGGACTCGGGTGATTTCACTTACTGCCCCACAGAGCCCCCCAGCCCCCGGGGCGCGTTTGGAGGCACACCGGGCTCCGTGGTGCGCATCCCGGCTGGCAGTCCGGGACGCAATCGGGAGAGACAGCCGCTTCTGGACCGGGACCGTGGAAACACGCCGCGGGACGCACACAGGAATGAATTCCCAGAAGATCCCGAGTTCAGGGAGATCATCCGAAAGGCCGAACGAGCCATAGAGGAGGGGATCTATCCCGAGAGGATCTATCAGGGTTCGAGTGGAAGCTACTTTGTCAAAGATTCACAGGGGGTAAGAAGAGCTGGTAACTTCAATCTGCCTCGTACTGATTGTGTGAAACCTGAAGTATTGTTGGTGATGTCTAAAATCACCTAAGTGGAACTTGCTTCTAGAAAAGGCCTTGTGTAAGTAGCCCATGATGACTTGGCAGATAAACTAAGTTCTGCAAAGAACATTACCCAGTATTGTTCAAGATAAACTAATAATCAGCAAAACAAAGTGAATAACACTGAAAATGATGCACACAGGCTGTTGGCATGAATAATTCAAGCACTAAAAAGCAACAAAGTTTAAATAACTTGACATTCCAAAAGCAGCAAATCATTAAATGACTGTTTGTGTACTCTCCAAAAGGCATCCTATTGCACCTTGGAGGGATTTGAGGGGGGGGGGGTTCTTGGTGATATAGAGTTCTCCTCCTTATGTTCTCGGACATTTTTTTTTTTT
>VUQK01023759.1:0-14457 GCA_015106715.1 Bujurquina vittata | reverse complement strand
ATTTCCTTAGATTAGTCTCTTTGAGAATGAAAATCCAATACAGTAGTAATTTCAGACTAAAAAAATGTAAATCCAGGATAGCAGTTGAAGCAAAGATGCTTAAAACTCTTTGTTTAATTAGAAATTCTTTATTTGTTTATTCTTTATGTATAACATGCATTATTGACTGTAGCCACATCAGTAATAATCACCTCACAGACCAGCACTGCACTTGGTTATCCTTTTAAGACCCATTTTCTGGGTCACCGGCTGCACTCATTTTATTTGTGTACGCACAGTTTTTCCATTCCCGACATTTCTGCTGCTTTTTTATGTTTGGATTGGAAGTAAGACGGGTGGTAGTAACACTTAACTACCACTGAAACTGCTCTTCTTCTGGTAGGAAGACGCAGTAATGTCTGATTTCACTATTTTAGCCATCACATTTTAAAGTGTGTGTGAGTGCAGGCAGTATTATCGCAACTGTCTATTAACCGCTGTTGGTGTGCGTCACTGGTTTAAAATGCTTAGCTGCTGAAGAGTTTTAATAATTCACTGCACTGTATGTGTCAAAGTTCTGTTGTGTGCAGGGAGGACTTGTGGGCGTTAATATTTGATGTCCTCCTTTCTATCTGTGAGCCGGTGCAGAGCTGATGGATGACCCCTGATGTTTGCGTGTGTCAGTGTTATTCATCAAACTAATGTGGGAGAGGGAGAGAAAGAGATGGAGACTCATCCAGGCTGTCTGAGGTCAAAAGTTTTTCTTGTATTTTCTTTCGCTTTAGCAGCCTGCCAAAGTAATCAATTCTTAACACACCCATCCCACAGATAAATCATGAATAATTTATTGTAAATCTTTACTTCACCTATACAGATCTGTGTCACTCAAGCCACGTTTTCCATTTACAAATGAAAACAACCAAAGAAAAACAACAAATAATACATAAGACAAAAACTTTAATGCTCCCGCAGTGAAACTGAGCACATAAACAATGTGAGAGAAGCTTACAGCAAAAATAGAACCTCTTAGTTCTGGATGGGGATTAATCTTTGTCCAGACTTGTGTTTGCACCTTGTAACCTCTGCGTTTAAATGATCCACGGTTGTTCCAATATCACAATTTCAGGGAGCAATTCTTGTCAGTGGGGAAAGCGTCCTGTGCGGTGTTAGTCCAGTGAATAATCTGTAAAGCTGGTGGTAACAAATTATATTTTGCCCTGATTGGCACGAACTCCTGATGTTTTCTGGTGTGACCCAGAGCAGCTTTCGTCTGCTAACCCAGTTAAGGTTCCCTCACAGAATTAGATCAAACAGGAGGGAAATCTTTCCTGGGACTTCTGTGGGAAGCATGTTGTTGCGACTGACAATAATAGAGTTGAATAAGTTCTGTACAAAAGTGAGATTTTTCCAGTTGTGACAAAGCTTTTGCGAAATCATCAGATTTAAAAGAAACTCTTAAATTGATCCCTTTGATTGTGACTTCAGGCTGATATAACAGGAGACACAAGCTACCGAACCTAAAGTTTGAGGTCAGGTCAAGGGAAGCAGTATCAAACTAATCAGGGCAGGAATGAGGACACAGTCTTCTTCAAATAAGCCAAAGTTATGAGGAAAAGGAAACTAGATGAATCTTGTGTGAGACAGACACGAGGACGGGACATGAAAAACATCTTTACAGCCCTCACAATCTCAGGGTAGCCGTCCATTCCCTGGCTGTCTACCTGCCAAAGAAATATGAGATGGGCATAAAAAAAACCTTCTCATGTGTGTTGCAGACTTTTAGTTTATACAGTATAAGTATTTGGACAATAACACTTTTAAAAAATGCCTACAATCCAAGAATCAATATGCAACTGAAATACAGACTTTCAGTCATAATTTAAGGGGTGTAACAAAAGTGTTGCAGTAACTGAAGAAAGTAACATCATTTTAAACATAACTTTAAATCATTATTTTTAATATTTGGAAGAAAAGCCTTCACAGTCAACGACTACCTGAAGTCTACAATGCGCGGACATCAGCAAATGCTGAGATGATATATTTTTTGCAAGTATGATCAGCCCTTCTTTTTCCTGAGTGTAAACCCTGGTCTGCACATTTTACATTCATGAAGATGTTTCATTCCACGATCTGTTGCTGAGGTGGCCGCTTCATTACTCCTTTTGAAGAATGTGTCATGGCCCGGGGTCCTGTGGACCCCGTGTTTTTGTATTCTGGGCTTTTGTCTCGTTTTTGGGTTTGTTTTCTACTTCCTTGTGTTTTCCGTGTCAAGTCTGTGTCTGTTCCTTGTTGTGACTTCCTGTTTTATTTTGATAGTCACCTGGTCCCTGTCCATTGTATTCAGTTTTGCTTCCCATGGTCTCGTCTGTGTTATGCGTTTCACCTGTGTTCCCAGTTGTTTCCACTCCCCTCGTTAGCCCTCTTGTTATTTAAGTCCTGTGCTTTCTGTGCCTCCTCTTGCGTCGTCTGTCTACCGTCTGTCTTCAGTGTTCACCTCCTGCTGTGTGTTCCTGTGTCCATCTCCTGCATTTGTTTTTGTTTGTTTTTTTGAGCAATAAACCTTGATATTTATATCCACGTCCATCTCTGGTGTCCCATCGTGAGGTCCTCTTTCCGCCTGCCACACAGCCGTTGCATGACAGAATGAAGCGGATCATCAATCAACACGTCCTCATTCACACACATCATCTCTTTGGATCTCATATCGAGCATTCCAGTGAACAGCTACCAAATCCAACTTTAACATTTGGATCCAACTCCACATTTTTATCTTCTTAATTTGTCATTAAATAATGAGGGATGAAAAAAGCCTCAGGTGGCCATGAAATAGGGGAATATGCATAAAAATCGCTGTAATTCCACCTACAGAGACAAAAAAAGAAAACCTGAAAAGAATCACAACAATTCTAAGAATACTGCTCAGATTTTGTGCAGACAATGACCACCTAATAGGTCTTCATCTAAACTGTGCTCAAAGCCATGGTTATATCGGTCGTTTTTTGGGCAATTTTCACAAGAATCGCTGCCCCTTTCTTCCTTTTCTTGACACATTACAATAACCTGTGAATCATGACAGATCACGAGAGGGCCGAGCCCTTTTAAAAGTTTGCAAAAGCTTAAATTATTAATTACTTTCATAAAATGTTAGTTTTTCCCAGCTTCATTATGGGAGTCAAAGCCTTGCAGCTCCTTTGTTGTACCTTTATTGTGTTTACTTCATGTTGCTATGTGTGATTGCTTTCACCTGTAGAATTAAAGGCCTAATAAAATGAGATAAAAGGCATCTGGAGTTACAGTGAAATATTTTATGGTGAAGCAAACAAGGCAGCATTTTTTATGACTCGCTCAACACCCTCACAACAGGCTTATAGAAATGTAAATAAAATGCCCAAAACAGTGTTAAACGATGTGAGAACTCCAATACTAAACAGAACTACAACCTTTAATTCAATGTGGGCATGTTTGTAGGTGTGTCTGTGTTGTGTAAGAGTGAGAGAATTCTTGCTTCTTGGCACTCCATTGAGTTTTACCTCGTGTTTACTCATTTTGTGTAGCCAATCTGAGATAACAAGCTCTAATTAGGCATCGCTAATTCACAATTTGGGCCAAAAGTCTCCCAGCACAAACAGAAGGATCCATTCTGAAATACCCCACATACCTGGCACTTGTAGTGCATCAAATCATTTCTTCTTTGCTGTTGTTGTTTTGGTCTTGTGGCTCATTGTCACAGAAAAAAATGTTCAAACTGTGTCTGGCCTTCGCCCATGAAAGCTGACTGAGAAATGAAAGTGTTACGCACTTTGAGAATTTTGATTATGCACCTAAAAAAACATAATGCAGCCTGAATAAAGTTTTACCATAATAAGGAAATCATTTTGAAAGTATGCACACCAATTTACAGTGTTTGTACTGAAGTTTTTGATTTTTGCAATATTGACCCTTGCACATATTCATATTTTGATGGCTTTCTTTAGACATTGTACAAACTGAGCACGCACATCCAAACAAATACGGGGTGCAGGACCAAAAAAATAGCATGAGTCAGGCAAAAGGAAGTCCGCACACCGCACTGCTCCTGGTAGTAGAACTTTTAATAGAACCTTCAGAGAAGTGACGTTTCGGGCCAACATGCCCTTCTTCAGACTTGACACAAGTCTTTAGACATTCACAGTACTTGTGTTGCCTCAATCTACTCACTAATCCAGATCTATCCAAATCTCTGACAAAGGTATCAAAATCCCAGTTCATGTTGTATATCATTTTAATCTCAGTCATTCACATTTTTCTCTCAGTGCTCCTTCTTCTGCTGTCTTGCCAAGTAAGCCCATTACTTTGTTTTATGGGATGAGCTGGGAATGACAAACCTGTCTCACTCTGGCCTAAACCTGGTTCCAGTACCTGAATTTATTAATGCACACGTCAGGATGACACGGCGAGCATGAAGGAAAACGTATCTCTCAGGTTTTCTCGTGAAAACTGGCTTAGAATAGATGTGAATGGTGTTCATAATTAGAATTTTTCCCCAAGCCTCATTTTTTTACAATTTTCTTTTGTTGAACGATAATTGCTGAAACATGAGACCACTGGCACTGTATCAGTAAACCGTGCAGATACAGTGCAAATTAGCTACATTTAAAAACAGAAATGATTAATTTTATGACACATATATTCATATCCCATTAGTTCTAATAGAAGTTAGCAATTCAATATTTCAAACTGGCATTATTTACCATCTGTCACGGGACTCATTTTGATTGCTTTAAATGTTTAAAAATCCTAGACGAGCCTCCCACCCAGCGTGAAACGCCTCTCAGGAACAAGAACTCCAGATGTTTCCCACTGTTTGATCAACCTGCTCCATTCATATATCTTCCAAGGCTTTGTAGGTCAGGTCTTTTTTATAATTGGGCTTAGAGTGAGTACAACAGCTATAAGGTTGACATAATGAGAGCAGACCTCTCAAAGTTTCAGTCCCTTCAGTCCCCCCATTATTACTGTATGCTTCCAGTACAGCTACTGTATAAGCTTTAAGTTTACAAGAGTTGATCGTTAAGTTCTGTGCATGTGAATCATAAATGATAGTATTTTTCTTGGGTGAGTCTTGCTGGACTATTTTGTCATCTATGCATGAAGAAACTGGAACTTAATGTGCTTCGGTTTCAAATCTTTTGCTGCAACACAAGGCAAGCGGGGTGATTGTGGAGGCCTCTGGAGTGCTTGGGGCTTTGGGAAATTGATTGGAGGTCCACGGCCCACTGGTGACAATTTATATACTGTATCTACCAGGTTCTAAACCAGGTATAAAATCATGCACGTGTCCGTTTAAAGCTAAAGGATGATCAAATGAAAATAATTCAGTATACAGCAACATCAAAAAAGAGTTTATGCCAAACCTGACAATACTGTGATCTGTAGGTCATCTGCTCAAAGTTTGTTCAGATAATCCCGTATCTTAGTGTCTTATCTAAAATTTATTCAATTCTAGGTTTTAATACAACTCTGCCAGTTTAACACTAATTATGGTAGATAAGCTATCCATTTTCAATACATCACTGTGGGTGTCTGTAGTCCAAGTTTCACAAGATATAATCAGCCAGAGTAGGTTTTATTAGTAGCAGACAAAGGCTCTCAGCTCATATAGAAGGTGTTATATCTCAGCGTTAACACATCTCAACAATGTGAATGGAGAGAAAAATGAGGAAGCACTCGTGATTTGTAGTCCTTTACTTCTTCTGTTACTGTGCACACGATAAAATGCATTCAGTGCAGCAAATTTCACAGTAAAAGACGGGATCTAAAGAGAACACTGTCAGGAGGCAAGCTGACACAAGAGAGATAATGACTGAGCCGGGACAGGAGTCTTCATTTCATAGTCAAACAGAAAAAGAGAATCCCTATGGAATTTAGATTCATTCACCAAATTATTTTCCATAACATTGTTTGAAATGAAAGTATAATTCTATACGACGCGCTGCATAAAAGAGATGAAAATTAGGCTGCTCCATGCTGGGGTGACAGAAGGAGCATTTAAAGGTGGCAAAGGTGCAAATCTTTTTGTGCAGTAAGACAGTAGGTTATCATCCTGCTTTGCATTTTTCTGCATTTTTCCATCATGCAAGCGACATCATTGTGACTAAATGTGAACAATTCCCTGCCTTTAAAAAAAAAAATTGTTTATGCATCATGTCTATGATGTCATATTTGCAGGAGCTCGCCAGGTCTCCATAAATTGGTGTAATGCTAAGAACACAAATCGCTGGAGACAGCTGTTAGATTTAACTGTGCAATTATCTCTGAGAGGCCATACAACACCACAGACTTCCTGTTTTGAAAATGAAATAATACATCTATTAAACAGGAGTAGTGAAGCCAGTACCCTATTAAACCTGTTTTATTTAGACTCTATAGACTTAGAATATAATTCAGTAAACACACACACACACACACACACACACACACACACACACACACACGCAAGAAAGAGAAATCTTGAAACAAGGTGTTTCATTACCTCATGTCACTTGTATGGTGACAAATTAAATTGGAATAAGCAGAGTGCCAAATGCTGCTAATGGACTGTTCCCTGAACCATAACAACACTATTGTCAAGTCACAGATTTGCAGCATGCATAAGGAGGTCAAGGGAGTTTTTGGACTTCACCAGCACCTTCCCAAAATCAGAAAAACCAAAGCTTAAATGTGTGGAACAGACAGCATGTAGTTAAAGACAAAGACAGCTTTTTTGTGTGTGATTTTGTTTAAATTAGACAACTAAGATGTGATTGAAGTGCAGGCTTTCAGCTTCAATTCAAGGGACTTAACTAAGTATTGATTAACTATTTAGGAATTACAAGCTTTTTACAGTCCCCCATTCAAAAGCTCAAAAGTAATTGGACAATTGATAGACAAGCAGTCTCATGGCCTAGTGACAAATTAAGCAGAGAACAAAAACCCGCAACACTGAGTTCACTGGAACACTGGAAGGCCTGGGTTCGATTCCACCTTGGCCCGGCCTCTCTCTCACTGTGTGGAGTTTGCATGTTCTCCCCGTGTCTGCGTGGGTTTCCCCCGGGTACTCTGGTTTCCTCCCACAGTCCAAAGACATGCACTTACTGGGGTTAGGTTAATTGGCTAATCTAAATTGCCCATAGGTGTCAATGAGAGCATGAATGTGAGTGTGAATGGTTGTCTGTCCCTCTGTGTTGGCCCTGCGACAGACTGGCAACCTGTCCAGGGTGTACCCCGCCTCTCGCCCTATGTAAGCTGGGATAGGCTCCAGCCACCCTGTGACCCTAAAAAGGAGAAGCGAATGGATGGATGGAGAACACTTTACAGAAGTTAGGTGTTTCATTCAAACTATAATCAAGAAAAGCCTTCGTGGATGTAAATGGAAAAAATCTTTTAAGATTAACTTGTACCAGAATGACTGGAAGAGAAAAGTATGGAGAAGGAAAGGATTTGGATTCAGTCAAATGCCACAAAAGACACAAAGCATACTGCAAAAGCAATCCAAGCGTTTCTCAAGCCACATTTGTTAAACGCATTTGAGTCAAAGCTGAAAGTCTGTCACTGTCCATAAACTTTTGGACCTACCTGGATGAAGCTGCAAATACAAGCATGTCCAGCTTACTAATTCACCAGCAGCTGCTTGTCCAAAGGGTAAACCCCCTTTCACAACAGGCACCTCCAGTGTGTGAAAGCAATTCGCTGAACAAATTAGTTAGATGTCATTCCAAAGCAAATATATTTATTTTTATTGCTAATGAAATGTCGTCTTACAACACCCTCCCTGCTCCGTCTGTCGATGTGAGAGAGTGACATAATTTAATGAATGAGCTGAATCGACGCATCAGGAGGAAAAAGGTGAGCGAGCGCAGAGGGATGAAAGAGGGCGAAAGTGATGCTATGCAATTCCTCAGCTTGGTGGTTGCTGTCTTGAATTCTCCTTTGGGAGACGAGTGGCATCCAAGAAGGATCGTGCCATAAAAATGATACAGAGTCAGGACTTTGGTCGTGGCCAGGGTAGTATACATTACACTGTACATTTCCCTGCTTTCATTAGGCCTCAGCCTGCATACAGCTCAGTGTCCTTTTCTCATCTGCATCCCCTTTATTGCCTCCATTTCTCACACAGAGAATTCATTAGAAGCTGACCGCGTGACAAGTGTGCAGAGCTTAAACTGCTTAACGGATGCAGAAGATAATGGATACCGCTCTCTGTGTGTGTAAGTGCGAGAGAGACGGCTGAGAGTGTGTGTACATGTCTGTAAACAGTGTTGCTTCTCCAGTGAAATGGTGATATTTTTTCATTAATGTATATCACTTCCTTGTGTGAAGTTCACTTTCTCTGCAGTCTGAAGGGGCTGAGTGTGAGACGCACCTGCCTGTAATGAAATATGGACTGATAAGAACTTTTTCTCCCCCACGCACAAACACACTCACCTTATCGTAAGGCTGCCAGACAATTGTGTGCATTTGTGTGTGTGTACCTGTTACACCAAATGCATGACAAAAGCAAATCATGATCTTTGGCACTGGGAAAAACCCAGATTGAAACCGTTATTTGTTTTTATACATGTAGGATTGAATGGAATAATTGTTGTATGAAGGAAACCTCGCCCTCCTCCTCACGCACTGATTGGCATTAAAGGGCCGGTGGCATGAAAACATGATTAAAACAGGAAACAAGGCGATGTGTAAAAAAAAAAAAAAAGTTAAAAAAGAAAACAAGGTGTGGTGTAAAAAAAAAAAACAAGGCTATGACTGAATGCTTCTTGGAGGTAAATAGGCGTTGTCTCCAAAGTGATTTTTAGAACTCTTAAGCAACTGTTGGAAATCAAGTATATAGATGACAATCAGATATCAGAGTGGAGAGTTCCACTCATTTTTGCTATAAAAAGCTCAAGATGAATATCTCCTCACTTGAACAATGATATGAGGCTTGGGGATCAAGTGTAAGCCAGTCCCTCTCTTCAGATGAACACTATCACGAGATAAAATTCCCAGGAGCATGATTCACTTTGCTGCAATCTGATTTCTTTTTTCAGTAACTTGAATTTCTTTGGGTGTGAGGAAGCTTACATAAAAGCATTCTATTGTTTTTTCATGCATGCTTGTTTTGTTTCACCATTGTGCTCTGTAATTTAATTGTATCAAGATGGCAGATATATTGCTTCTTTTAAACAATCAAGCTCTGATTAGATGTGCTGTTTAGGTTATGCTTATAGACATGAAATAATGAGACATGGGCCTTTACAGAGACCAAAAAAAAGGAAGTTTTTGGCAAGTGCGCCTGTAATTTTTATCGTGAAATTATTCTGGTGAGTATGTGTCCTTCAAATTTATAGCAGCGTGTCAGGAGTGCACTCGGACTCAGACTGAGTGAGGGACTGTGAGAACAATGAATCGTCTGGAGGGTGAGATCATTCCTTAAAGACAGGGTGGAGCTGGCGATAGTGATAGGAGATGGATTTAACCCAGACTGACACGTTTAACTGTTTGGACCGACTCTGGTAGGTCATAATTCACTCACACGCATATGAGCCAGTGAAAGCAACGTACACATGCACACACATACATAAAAGTGGTTAACCAATCCGGCTTGAATTGAGTTGGGCTTCAGCCAGAGATGCCTATCTCTGAAAATGCCACACACGAGTTAAACACACTATCCTTTCCCCTGCAGTGTTCATCTTTGCTAAAGAAACTGAAAGAGGAGGAGAGACTGTTGTGTTTGCATAGGCTGACCTCTTCTGGCATGCAGCCAGGGTGGAGACATTTGACTTAATACGACATGATGAAGTGGTGAGGCCATCCGGTCTCATGGACTCCAGCACAAAGTCATTTGTGACAATGAAACTAAATCATGAACAGTAATAATGGATCACCTAGAGTTGTTGACTCACATGGGACAGTGCAGAGGTGGGAGGGCATGTCTGGTATTCATGAATCTGTCCAACAAAGTAACCACCAAAAAATCATAACGCTGTCCTTCAGATTCATGCACAGCATGTAGAAATCGCACACTTGATTCACAGCAGTGCATCAGACAGCCCACATGTGCTCATTATTGTAAAGTTCAACAACAGCAAATTTTGACCAGATTTTATAAGACATTGCTGAGGGCGAAGATGCACTAAGGGTCAAAATACTAACAACACATTCATTAGATAGGACAGCACGGGTATGTTTGCAAGAGTGGATGAAACTTAACTGCTTCTCACTATCCTAATTAGCACGCTGTGTTATATATATAGAAAACTAGTTAGAGTTCTGACAGGCATGCATACACAGTTTGAATCATGTGTCCTCTTTTGGTAGAGGGTAACAACTTTGCCCCACCTCAAACTCTTGCAACACAATAACAAATTCTGGAAATATGCACAGAAAACAGAGACCAAACTGATTAACCCTCCATCAAAGTGTCATTACAGCAGCAGACAAGCTAAGCCCAAATTGTTACAGAGATCAGTTAGCGCATGTGTTACCATATGCTTCTTACCAGTGGGACATGAAATGGACAGACCATGTGGAAGGCTTTGCAAATTAAAGGAAATGGCCTAACCCTTGACTATTAGAGGCGTGTCGGAATTTCTGAGTTTGGAAGTATGTTGGGGTGACGCTTGGGTCTGAGTGATGTAACTTTTGTCACCCGATGGTTAGCGTGAGGCTTCGTGCAGATGTTTGCGTGCCCTCAATTTTTTTTTGTGACTGCTGGTACTCATCCACCAGGGCACTAACTAGACATGTGCCCTGCAGGCAGACTTCAGTGGGACTTCAAAGAAATATAAAAGGAAAGACTGCTCATCAGTGGTGTGTTTGGCTGCCTGTGTCTGCAGTAATGTCCCTCTGTTATTATCCTGTGAGGGATGCATTTATGAGCGGAAGAAGTCTCTTCTAGGATGAGAACACAAGACATCACCGAATGGCTTGATGAGTATGAAAATGATGCAGTCACCAGATCCTAACCCATCTGATTACCTAGAGGAGATTTTGGACCAACATGTGAAACAGCACTCTCTACCATCATCAAACCATGAGTTTTTCTCTTGAGGTGTGGGGGTGCCAGTAAACATGTTCTTTGTCGGTTTCTTTTGAAGCTGCTGTTCATTTGTGCTTGTAAGGTCCAATGCAAATGTACTGGCAGAGGTTCAAACATTCATCACAAAGGTGGCAGCACTACATGGAGTGGTTACTTGTGTCATGCTTCTTTTACACTGGGGTTGCGTTTTGGTCTGCAAGAAGCTGGAGCTGCATGCAGGACGGTGATGTGAAACTGTTTTGTGAAGTACTTGGTAAATATGTCAAAAATGTGCTGAAATATTCTTGCGTCGATGTTATCAGGCAATATTTTAACAGGAGGCTGTATATGTTTGCTGCTTTTGGCATTAGTGACCAATATCTGCCGATTTGGTGTGTAGCAACACGCTGAGTGTGCAGTCTCCAGTGTCCAAACAGGAAGTATGCCAAACCTGCTGTGAAATGTATGTGCCTCAAGGCATTTTATTAGTATTTGGTGGTTTTCTGTTGGCATTAACTTGTTCCTTCATTTGTTCCTGTGTGTATCCAGACCCACCCATTTTTTTTTTCTGTGTATTTTATTTTCGTGTGCCATTAAAGCTCTGCAACAACCCCTGTTATTGTGTCCAGTGTGGAAACTAATTTCCCAGGCCGCATTACTGAGAAATGTTATGTTTCTTTCCCCTTAAATTTGTCACTGCCATTGTCTGCTGTGTGACGCCAAAAGCAATTTATGATATTTTATACTTCCTTTTCCTTTTCTTTTTTGAGCACACAAAAACATCCAGAACGAGGCTTTGGTAGACATGTTATAATATATCCTGCAGTCAAACTGGCATTTCGCAAAGACAGAGATCATGCTTGTCAGGTCCTCCTGTGCCAGTCAGCTCATTTCCATTCAGGCCACGCGTTCAACCATGTCAACAATGTTTGCCTCTGTCTCCTATGGATTCCTTGGCCTTATTGGCCTCACAAATGCTTTCGCAGTAAAAAAAACAGTGGTGACAGACGGTGACTCCCACCATGGTTATTAATGTAAGAGGTTATTTTTACTTTAATTCTTCACCCACATCCTGACAATTGCATTTGGCCTTTGCAACATGAAACAAATCAAAGAAAAGCTGTTGGGGGAAAAATCCATTTAATATCAACTAACTGCTTCATGTGTTATTGCAATATATCATCAAGCATATGAAAGGCTTTGTATGTTGTAATCACACCAGCACTCCAGCCTCCACACAGACACACTTACACTACTGCAGGTACATACAAACACTCAAGTACAACTACGATGTGATTTATGAGGCCAGTGTCGGACGCAGCTTTGCGGGGTAATGCATTAAGCTCTTATCTGCCTCTCCGGTAGAAGGCAGCCCTCATATCATTTAGGAGAGGAGAACAGCCCAATAAACCACTGCCACAAGAGATCCATACACCCACAGAGCTGCAGAGAGAGAAGGAACACAAGAAAAATATTTTCTTATTGATGGAAAGTCGGTTTGGCTGAGAGCAGTAGGTGGGAGCAGCGTTTGAAGTGTGAGAAATGCAGAGTTAAGTCAGAGAACAGAGGCTGAGCTGTTAAAAAAACACATACATGTGTTCTGGAAGGAAATATGATATGAAAGGTTAGTGAAAAATTCAAAGGCTAAAAACTGCCTTATCTGTACTGCAGAATCTTTGAGGATGCTTTGTGTCTTCAAAGACAGCTCCAAAACACAACCTGTCTGATTCGGTCTAATAAGCTCTTCCATCATCCTTCCACGCTGGGCTTCCCAGAGTGAGGCGTTGGTTGAATAGTAAAAAGCGCAGAGGTAGCTGGAAGGAAACACAATCAAGCTCTCTGTAACATTTTACTAGCAGTAAAGCTGAGCTGATGTTTGCAGGTGTGAGGGACAATATGCAGAATAGAACAGAGTTTATGGACTTCTATTGCACCTTTCCACACAATTTGAGTGCTTTCTACACCAAGTGTCATTCACCCAATCAGACACATATTCATACAGCACTTTTATCTATATCTAAGCACATACTCACACTGGATGCATTGGGGGCAACTCAGGGTTCCGTATCTTGCCCAGGGATACTTTGACACGTGGACAGGAGGAGCCAAGGATTGATCCCGACCTTCCAGTTGGTAGCCTCCACCACAAGATACCGAAGCTGCAGAAGCTGATTCAAAGAGTTTCCCATGAGTTCCACCTGGATGTGATCACTGCAATGAATCCAAATAAAGGACAGATTTATATTGTCTTTAAGTTTTCCAGAGTATAGATGGTATAGACTGTTTTTTTATAACACTGTATCAAGTAACAGATCAAGTATCAGCTCTCCCATCTTTATGAAGCTTTATAAAAGCTGACTGTTTTGCTGTCCAACTTGCAACTTTACTGTCAGGAGCTGATGTTTTCAACAAAAACCCTAAACTATAACTGAGAGGCTGTGCAGTCTGAATTCTGGAAGTAAACACTGTGAACGTCACCATCTTGTGTTTTTTTTTTCCAAACCTGATGCAACCATATTTGGACTAGAAGGTAGAGCCGGGGAGTTATCAGCTAATGTTTAAACTGGCTACCTGGCTTGGCTAAGCACTCTGCATAGATCACAGTATCTTTTTCTGCACAACTGAACACTGAACATGAAACAGCACCACTTCACTTCTAGGGTCACGGCTGTGAGAATTAAAATTTTAAAGTGAGCCATAGACCATAAAAATAATTATTTCTGCTGTGAAGTTGAGCATTTTAACTCAGTGGTCTATGGAACACAATCAAAGTGATAGAGAGAAAGAGACAATACTGAGCTCGCATTCATCTGGTGTCCAGAATCACTAGAAATCTCAGGGTAAATGCTGCTTGGCAAACAGTGTGAACTTAAATCACATTTTATTCAAAACTTGTTTCTGTTGCCAATTTTTTGCAACATTGCCTCTTATCAGCAACTGGAAGGGAGTTTAGGGCCGTTTATTTTTGCAACCACAGACTTTCCCCCTGCTGGCCATCAGAAAGAGCAGGTGTAAGGCACTTCACTGTTCAGAAGCAGAAGACGATGTATTAAGGTCAGGAAAAGCTTGAAGTGGAGATTAAGGCCTCGGTCACACAGGTGAAGAGACCAGCACAGCTCACTCGCACCTCCAGATGCTGATGACTGTGACAAACACAAACTGATATCATAATTAAAAGAAATGCTCAATATATGTTTCTTTAACAGAAACTCACAGTAAATCTCCTTTTGTTCTCTTTTCATACAGTGGTGTGAAAAAGTGTTTGCCCCCTTCCTCATTTCCTGTTTTTTTGCATGTTTGTCACACTTAAGTGTTTCGGAACATCAAACCAATTTAAACAATAGTCAAGGACAACACAAGTAAACACAAAATGCAAGTTGTAAATGAAGGTGTGTAGTAGTAGTAAAGGTGAAAAAAAATCCAAACCACCATGGCCCTGTGTGAAAAAGTGATTGCCC
>VUQK01023755.1:0-10067 GCA_015106715.1 Bujurquina vittata | reverse complement strand
TACAGACCAGCATTTAATGACAGCACATCATCTTTATTTTCATAAATCATACTCAAGTTAATTAGTGTTTGTTGAAAATACATTAGTGTGTGTGTCTCTGTGCATGTGTGTGTGTGTGTGTGTGTGGGGGGGGTACATGTCCTTACATTAAACTAACTCATTAAGTATTGATTTTGTTTCTTTGTTATTACATTATTTGTTAGTTTTTGTCTATTTGTGTATACTTGGCCCAATGAGCCATTATTTAAGTTCCCCTTTGTCTCTAGTTTGTTCAGTCAGTTTTCTTTTAGCACTTACTTTGCTATCCTACATGCTACAGTGGCATTATAATTTGACATTAGTTAACCTCTTAAGTGCCCAGATGTATGCTTTTGATTTTTGGGGCCAAATAAAGTCCATTTGTTTCAAGACTACAGTGTGTTCCTTGTACCTGCACTAGCTCAACCCTTCAGTTATCAGCCAAATAAAGAAGAGAGCTTACCTCCTCCACACTGGACATTACAGTCTTGCCAGCTATTGTGTGTCCAGATGTAGAGATACTCTGGTTCCCTCTGCTCCTCACTGCTCCTGTCCTGGTTTGTGTTTAGAGACACTGTGTACTCATAGTGGATCCCATAGCTTTGGTCATGAAAGAGCAACACCTGTTAACATGACATACAAGGGTTTAAAGAAAAGAGAAAATACACCTAAAGCTTACAAGCCTTCTCTGGATTTATTTGCTTTTTATCTTTAGAGAATTGTTAATAAACCTAGCTAAACCTAGTTTATAGCAGTTCTTTCGACTTTATTAACAAAGCACAGCAGAGATTTATAATTGCACTGTATCCTCAGTGGCCATTTAAAGAATAAGAATTATATTGCCTAATCCACTGCAACAGAGACATAACTTGTATATTTACAAAGACTGATAAAATCTGAGGGATGGAGCTGGACTGGCCAATTTCTCTCAGGACCACCAAAGTCAAAGGAAGACTGCTGTTTCCATCTGCAGTAATTTATATCCTCTCAACATAGCAGTGATTTAGGAACTTCCTGTGCTTCCCCATATACACGTGGAGTGCATAAAGTGGGGGGAGCACACCTATAAGCTCTTCCATGTGCACACACGGAAAGCCAAAGGTGAAGAGGGCCGCAGCAGAAAGACCCTCACACAGATCCTCAGTGACATGACAGGGGATATGACCTGCATACTGTAGGCCAAACCTTTCAGTGTTAATAAATACTCTACATCAATCAATCCTATGCAAAGGGTGGAAAAATATGGAAAACACATTTCAATATTGTTTAATCTTGTTAAAACTGCTAGTAACAAAGTATCTAAAAATTGGTTACGTGCCTAGTTGTTATGTGTAGACAACACTGGTTCAACCCTCAAATATGAGGGCTTGAATTTATGCTTGAATGAATCATAGGTAAATGATAAGTGGCTTAGCAAACAAATAAAAAAGCATTCTTCTAAAACTAGTCCGGTACAAAGACTGGACTGAAAGCAACCAAAGAAAAACTCTAAAAGACCTTGAGAAAGCCGGAACTATTGCTCAAGACTGCTTGAGCAGGTCTGAAAGGAATCAGATTGTGGCCCATTGGAAGCAAGTGTGGACTCACATTACGACTGAAAAACAAAAACCACGTGTGCTGTAAGATACCGTGTTCACCCTGAGTTAGCTCTAACACCCCTAGATGTTATTTGGCACATCTGTGTGTGACCAATGAAAGGATGGACAATTCCACAAAGATAAGGTATTATAGTAAATCAGATTATCTCAAATGTTAGTGAATTCCAATGTATAAAGAGGTAAGTTACTCATGCTTTCTGTAACCTTTTATTAAGGTTAAATTAATTAAGAAATTTGAGTCTTACATCAAGCCCAAAAGAGGAAATCAGAAATCAACCTGACAGTTTGGAGGGCAGAGCCAAAATGCAGGAGCAGTCCTAATTTGCCTGTTCACTGTCAGTTTACTGCATGAAAATGTGACAGCAACAGAAATGCTATCTTAAACTGTATTTAGTTACGATTTGGAAAATAAAAAGTTTGCCAAATTAACTATCAACAGATATATTTTGCTGTGCAGCACTAGAAAAATGTTCCTGGACTATTTTAATGCTCAAGAAAGTCAACTGAATAAACTTCATTTTCCAAAATGTGATCAAACGTAAGGCGTGTTTATGTTGCTGCCAGTTTGACTCAGTGAAACACAGCAGTTCACATCTGGCTGCAGAGCTCACTCACTCACTGTGGGCTCAGGCTGCACTATGATGTTTAATCTACATAGAATTACAGGTTCTCTGAACAGGAAATCTGTGGAATAGACAGGAGAAGAGAATGCGAAATTGCTGTCTTTTTATAACATTACATGACACCGGCAGGTAGCTCACTTGTCTGATCTGAACTATTTTAAATTAGATTTGATTCAGTTTTATTTATATAGTGCCAAATCACAACAACAGCCACCTTTATATTGTAAGATAAAGACCCTGCAATAACACAGAGAAAACCCCAACAATCAAATTACCCCCTATGAGCAAGCACTTGGTGACAGTGGGACACACCACTGCCAGCACACATAGGTGGGCCCCATATAGGATAAGTAAGGGCACACATTATGGGCCCCATACGGGTTTGTCCGCAGTTTCCATGGTGGCCCTATATGGATTTGCCCAGATAGATTAAAAATGTGCTCATTCGGACCCAGATGGTAGACCCAGATATATACATATCTTTTACTGAAGTAAAAGTACAGATATTCTGCATTAAAAAATGTTTCAAACGATATCATTTTTGAGTCATTAAAGTATACAGCACAGCTGGAGATAACTCACTGTAGCTAAATTACACCTTAATTTATTAATTGATTTATATGAATCTAATTCTGCTAAATAGGGTTGAAGCATTAAATTGAGTTTAAAGTGAAATATTCTATATCTTTTTTATTAGATCTTCTATTCATTGAATCCCTGTTAAATCCAGAATAGAATTTAAAATCCTTCTCCTCACATACAAGATCTTGAATCAGGATGCTTATCTTAAAGCCCTCATAGTACCGTATCACCCCACTAGAGCACTTCACTCTCAGACTGCTGGATTACTTGTGGTTCCTAGGATCCTTCAGAGTAGAATGGGAGGCAGAGCCTTCAGCTTTCAGGCCCCTCTTCTGTGGAACCAGCTCCCAGTTTGGATTCAGGAGACAGACACCCTCTCTATTTTTAAGATCAGACTTAAAACTTTACTTTATGATCAAGCTTATAGTTAGGGCTGGATCAGGTGAACCGGAACCATCCCTTAGTTATACTGTTATAGGCCTAGGCTGCTGGGGGGGGGGTTCCCATAATGCACTTTCTTTTCATCCACCTCTTTTTACTCTGTTTATACTTCACTCTGTGTTCAATCCTTAGTTATTATTAATCTCTGTGTCTCTTCCAAAGCATGTTTTTTGTCCTCTCTCTCTCCCCTCAGCCCCAGCTGGTCCCAGCAGATGACTGCAATAATCCATACCAATATAAATTCAGTCAAATGTATCTATGTACTGTAGCACTAAAGGACACAGTGAGGTCAAGACCTTACAGCATTCCAAGATTCAGTTAAAAATCCTTTTTGGTCCCAGTCTCTACATTAGACCTCTCTCGTGATGGGAATATCAATCAAATAAGCTCCCGAAATTTATGGACAGTGAAACAATTTTCACAATTTTGCTTATCAATAAATTTGAAAAACAACAATTGAGATTCAACTTCAAAGCAGACTTTCAGCTTTAATTCAGAGAGTTGAACAAAAATATTGCCTTTTTCAGTGAGAAATTAAAAACATTTTTATCCATAGTTCCCCATTTTTAGTGGATATTTTAAATTTGAGACAAACCACTCAAAAGTTGTTTCATACGGAGGTGTGGGCTATTTCTTTATTTTTATCCCTCAAGCAAGTAAACATCAACATTAGGAGATGGAAAATCACCCTGAACGTTGGACAGATGAAAGTCAAAGTGGTTGATCATTACAGAATCCTCTCGATGGTAAGGAAAAAACTCTCCTGAACTCTCTCTGGGGAGGTATACATATCATTAATATCATTAATATCATCAAGTTTATCATAAACAGAAGACTTCACAAGAGCAAATACAAAGGATTCACCTCACTGGAAAACATTGATCATTCACAGGATAAGAAAGGCCTTTACCAAGCAAAAAGTCAAAATAACTCATATAAACATAGTAGCTCTGAAAAAGCAGCCTTTGGCTAGATTAAATTAGAATTAACTGTACCAGAAAGATGGGAAGAAAAAGTATGGCGAACCATACAACTACACAACATGTAAAACACAGTGTGTATGGTTTAATGTATCGACATGTATGGTTTCCAGTGGCACCGGGTCATTCGTTCCTATTTCTGATCTGACAGCTTGATCAAGTGGATGGTATATAATGCAAATGGACTGGTTCTTAAATAATGCTATCCTACTCTACTTGAGCATTCAAAGCGATTTATACAATAACTCCAAGCACATTTTTCTATCTAAAATTTGCACTCCATTCAACGCAGCAGGAGCAAATCAGGGTTCAGTATCTTGTCCAAAGATACTTTGGTTGGAGCAGCCAGTGATTGAACCACCAGCCTTTCAATTAGCAGATGACCTGCTCTACCTCCTGAGCCACAGCCACCCCAAACATCTGTTTAGGTTCTCTGGCAAATGTAGCAAAATTGACGGTACATACTAAAAAAAAAAGTAAAACAACACAGAGGAGAAAAGCCATCATTTGATATGCACTGTTCTAGACTTACAGTAGGTAGTAATTCCCTGAAAGTGACTCTCCATCAAGTTTTAAATGTAAATGTTATTACTATTTTTGATTATTTATATATATATATATATATAAAAATGGAAGCACTTCATCAAACAGAAATAAAGGGTTAAAGGGTGTGCATTTCAATTGCATCGTGATTGTTTCAAACGTCTTATTTTTCACAAGGCATTTGATGTGAATATTGAAGAAACCCTAAGCCTTAGATTAGATTAGATTAGATTAGATTAAAAATATGATATGACTGCAAGTTTAACTAAAAAAAATGCCACCCTTGAAATGGATTTTGAGGGATCTGCCAGTTCCAAGATACTTCATACTGTTGGATTTACTGAGTACAAATAAACACTGATAAAAAAAAACAACAGGAACAGGATGAGCACTGGAGGATCTCTACTTGCTAAAATGTATTTGTGATATAGGCAGACATATTAGATTTGAATACTGTATCAACATAGATTTCCTGCATTTTTTCCCATTGAGGTCTGCTGTATTTTCAAAGTGTTCCTTTATTCATTCATTCATGTTGAATCCGCTTACCATTAGATGTAAAGGACTCTTAGTGGGTCCCTTGGCAGACATCTTCTCCCATGTTCCCCTTCTAACATAGCGCACTGTGGTCCCGGCCAGCTCAAATTCTCCTGGAAGTTCAATTTTCCAGTCATTGTTGATGGACTTCTTACTGGAGTCTTTAAGAGCTGCAAGTAAGATACAGAAAGTAATGTACACACATGCTACTTCCAGGGATTCACTGCTATGATGGGTGGAAATGGAGAGTGAAGAACAGTTTGCTCGTTCCTGCTTTTTTCTCGTTGACCCTCAGTTTCGTCACAAATAAATCAAAGAGCCCTTCAAGAGCCCTTGAAGGGTATTGTGGGTTTTCCGAAGACTAACTGCTTCATCAGCCTTCCAGACAACAATGCTGGCTTCACATGACATAAACATAATTTGTTCTTTAACAAAACATGTAAGATTTTAAGTTAAATCCAACAGAACCAAACTTTAGTTAGTGTGTCAACTGTCAGTTTTAACAGTTATAGTAATATTTAAAAAGTGTTTGAAACATTAGCATGAGAAATCTAAGTTAAAAGGGGGTAAGCTACCATCTAGATTTCTATAATGTAGACCTAGGAATAACTTAGGTAAGAAATTTCAGTTTAAAAAACTTGATGAAGTATGATGAAGTGTCTGATATATATGTCTTGGTCTCTGGTCAGAGGCAATGTGTTTGCAAATATTGCATTGCCTATTAAATAAATCCAACATCACAGCGGGTTATCAAAGTGTTAATGTGCAGATGCTGAGACACATGTGAGACAGACTACAAAGACCAGACAAAAAAACACAGCTGGAAATACTTTGTGTAGACACTACATCATCACTACGTCATGTTTTAAAATAGCCCCCAAGTTTGGATGAGCATGGACAATGTTTCCCTCAAATGTATTTAAAATTGATTTTTTGATGAATGCTTTTGGATATATTTTCTGAAAAAACACCTATCATCTAGATAAGACACAAATACTTATGGGGTCTTATCTGCATTAGTTGTGAAGTAGTATAATACTGCTGCAGCCCACTGGCAGTACCTGCCAAATGTTCACAAAGAAACACAGCTTTTAGTGTCTTAACATGTCTTAAAGTGAGTAGCACTCTCTGAGAAGAATAAAATCATTCAGAAACACAAGCATCATTACCCAAAAAGCTATGTGAAGGCTTGTCCTCCACCACTTTGATCCTTCTAGCTCCCGCAGGGATGACCACAGCTTCAATATAGCCTGGCAGGGAGACAGAAGCAGGAGATCAGGTTGTCAGGAAGGGATGTTCTGATGATTGCTGTCTGTATCACATATGTTCTATTCAAACTACTGAATTCAGTTCCTTACTCAAATATTGATTTGCACATTTTGATTAGTGATTTTCATTCCATCTGCTGTGGTGGAGTACTTAAAGATCTACAATGACTGTTTATTCTTTTCCCCATTAATAAATATTGCAAAAACATTGTATTATTATTTTGTTTTCTTTGATATCTATTGAATTTGTTTGATACTAGCACTTTAAATATCAGACTGGGGACTGACTTTGACTGTGACATGAATGTCAGTGCAGTTCTGTCATGACAGAGGGTGAAGGAGATGTCCAGACTTGCTTTCAAGCTGACAGAAAGGCTTCAGTAAATGCTTTCTATGACTGTGGCGAGCACAAAAACATCTGGAAATTCTGGACAGGCTACAACAACAGAAGACCACACAGAGTTTCATTCCAGGAAAAACAGAAATCTGAGGGGTCTTTAATTGTCTGAAACACAACGGCTGAAAAACGTCCTCCTCTGATCAATCTTTATTTCTGCTTAGGTAGGCACAGAAGTCAGAATATATGTCATATTGTAAGAAATCCAGGCTACTGGCACAAGGCTTGTTAAAGGCTTTTTTTTTAGCTTTAACCAATTTTGGCCCAAGTAGTATGAACCAATAGTTGTTCAGATATTTCAATTGAAGAAGCAGCATCAAAACCTAATTTAGCTGTTCTGGTCTAAAAAAAAGAAATCCTGAGCTTTATTGCCTAAACTAGCCAACAAAAAAATCCATACATTCAGCACACTGAAACCTAGTCTTTTTAATAAAAATCTATATATCATCTTTCCAGTGAGTCCTGGGTCTGCCCTGGGGCCTCTTCACAGTTGGACTTGCACAAAATACCTCCCTTGGGAGACCTCTTCAGCTAGTGATGGGTAGATGAAGCCTCATTGTGTTTATGGTACATTTCTCAATCTGTGTTGACACTGTGTTGAAAGTGTGTTGCTGTATCACTTAATGGTGACATCTGCTGGATTCAAAAAGTCATTGCAGGCAAAAGTCTCTTGCCACGCTGAAACATTTAGTACTTTCTATTTCTGACACATCTGAATTTTCCAAATGGGTGTCAGTTTGCATGGGATCATTAAAAATTCCCATCATAGAGGTGATTATGGTAATGCTTTTAAAGCAGTTTTGATGTTTAATACTGGAAAGGCAAGTCAGAGATTTTTACTTTTCCACAGAGTGCTTGTTCTAGATCCAGCCATGGGCTGTCTAAAAAGCTTGATTTGATCCATCTTGATACATACTGCAATGGACTGGCTAAGAAACAGTGATAAAAGCTTGGCAGTCCAAGACCACCACGGTGTTTTGGGTTTTGTAGAATCTTTAAATTTACTCTTAACGGATAAAGTCTTATCTTATGGTCTGTACTTTCAGTTTGAATTCCTTTATCTACATTTTGTCAGATTGTTGCTGCTAGTGGCTCAATGATAATGCAAAAAGTGAGGGAGAGAGTGTGTAGCCCTGCCTGGTACCACTCTGCAGATTGAAGCTTTGGGAAATAAGATCATTTGTCCTGAGACGTGCATTTAAAAACTCAGGCAGAACCAGCCGCAGGGAGGGGTTGTCATCTGTCAACATTGCAGCCATATTGAGGTGCATCACTCTGGTGCTGTGTGGGGTCGTTCAAACCATTTTACAGGTGAAACTAGATCACATGGGCTAACCTTTCAGAGTAAACAATTATTTTTTTTTATGGTATTTGGCCAAAACAACATTTTGAAAACAGAATTTGCAGATGTTGCAGATAATACTATGAAGTCCTGCAGTGAAACCAGTCTTCAAACAGTGAAGTCAATCTTACAATACTTAACTACATTGCCCCAAAGTAAGTACTCTGATACAAATGAAGACTCATTGATCTTCCACACCTTCTGTTTGCCCACTATCTGCTCATCAGTCTGTTTTTGCATCTGTGGTTTGTGTCCCCCTTGTTTTGTGTAATAATATATTTAATTTATAACACACTCCCAACAGGTTTCTTATTTTAATTTGTTGACATTTTCATTTTTTGTCTTAAAGATTGCCATTAATAATACTTAAACTGTCAAAAATCACTGAATATAAAAATGCTTTTGTTTTTATCATCAGACAAAGGACGGATTTCCATGTCCATTCCTTGTGTTACCTGGCCCAACCATTTTCTTCTTCTTGCCCTTCCCTAAAAGTGGCTTCTTTGCATCAACTTGACCATAAAGTCCAGATTCATGCAGTTTTCTCTGAACACTGATGTTGAGATGTGCGTGCTTCTTGAACTCTGTGAAGCATTCAGGTGAGCTTTTATCTTGGGTGCTGTTAACTGGTGGTTTCTGAGTCTGGTAGCTCTGATGAACTGATCCTGAGCAGCAGAGTCTTGGTTTTGATTTGCTTGAAAAACTGTCATCTAAGCAAGAGGTGCCTATTGTGAAGAATCTAAACCATTAAAATCTTTTGGTTTCTCCAACACTTTTTTATTTACTAAATAATTTCAAATAAAAGTTTCTGTAGTTTGTATGACTATAGCATTAATATACAATGCAGACAAATTTTAAATAATGAAAAAACACTAAATTAAAAGATGTGTCCAAACTTTTGAACGGTACTGCATGCATGCAGATTGGCTGATTCTGAATGAGCATTTTTCTGAGACTGGACTGGTTCTATATAGAACAATATAGAATCACCCAGCAGATATAATTCTGTTGGTTTGTTGTCACTTAAGTGTAACGATAGTCTGTTTTTAGGTATTTAATAGAAGTCTTGTGAATGTTAATGCCACTGAAAAACAACATATTGAAACACTCTAAACATTCACTCTGGAAAGGAAAAAAAAAACCAAAACATTGTTATTGTATGAGCGAAACTGATGTTTCACATACTTTTAAAAAATATATACAGCAAATTTGAGTGAGCTGCTTTGTTTCTGTATTCAGTAAACATTCATGTCCAACATTTGGAACAATATTTAAAAGTTTCAAGCACTAACATGGCTACATACTCACCATTAGTGGAACTACAAAATCCTTGAAACACACACCACATGAGGACACAGACGCCTCTGACAGTAAATGACAACCAGCTTTTAGGTGATATCAAATATGGAACAATGGCATGATGGAAAAAGTGAACGCTGTTTGCCATTAACAGGGGTTTGTCAGTCATCCATGGGTACAAGAATTAGCTATTCTGTAAATATTTTTGTAAGTATATATGTAAATATGTAGAGTAAAGCAATATATGACTGTATGGTTAAATGTGGCTTTTAGTCCAATGTGCTTTAAAGGGGTAGTTGTGTTAGATTGAGTGGGATCTGGTGGAGACATTGCGCAAGCTCTTTTGGAATGACGGAGCGCCCAAATTCATGTACTCTGTGATTATTGGATCTGTGGTCAATCGAGGGAAAAGCCAAGGAAGCACTAACAGATCCAATAA
>VUQK01023750.1:8548-29759 GCA_015106715.1 Bujurquina vittata | reverse complement strand
CAGGCATCTCTCACACACACACACACACACACACACACACACACAGACTCACACACAGTCATACAGAAAGACACGTGTACGCTGCGCTCACTGTTTCCGTGTAACAGCGTGTGTGTTTGCGTGTGGTCTTCCACCTTTCAGCGCTTTGCATTTTTACCTGCAGTGAAGCTCACGCACACACACACACCACGCCGCGCACGCACGCACGCTCGCTCGCGCATGCACGCAGCAGCAGCAGCGGCAGCGGCACCGAGGGAGCGATCAATACGCTAAAAGCCCGGAGAGGATTTAAACCGGAGCGGAGAACCGGAGGGGGACGCGGCAGGAATTATGAAGGTAACCGAGCAGCGGGGTCCCGCTTTGGCTTTTATTTTCTCGCTTCTGTGGCACAAGGCTCCCGGGTGCGCGCGTGCACGCGCTCGGACGTTTTGACCGAGAAACCCGGTTTGTGGGAGCATTTTTTTTTAAATTTTCCTGCAGGTATAAGCAGATTCACAGCCGACCCGTGCAGCCTGTTGTCCGGGCTAAGAGGCAGCGGGCTGTCGGTCACATCCTCCATCAGCACCATGTCCGTGTGTGTGTGTGTCTGTGTGTGTGGCACCGTGTAAAATCAGAACTGTGAGTGTAAAGTAACAGCTGGTCTGGGATCAGTGTGAGTGGACGGGTGTTTACATGGTGGCCAGCAGCTGGGTCTGCGCTATAGAAGCTGCTCTTTGTCTGCTCTGACCGTTTGTCATGAATGGCAGCAGGAGTAGGAGCAAGAGGAGGAGGTGTGCACATACACGGTGGGGGGGAGATGGGTACAGTGGGGTGATGAAGAGTACATTAAGAAGGAGGATGAGGAGCTGTTGTGTGAAGCACTCCACACTGCAGAAGGTGTTTTAAACTGAAGCTGATTTACTGCTGGGGGGGTGAGGATGTGTTCCATGAGGGGAAGGATGGAGAGATTGTTGTAGACAGAGAGAAGAAAAAACATTTTTTTTTAGCACTGTAGTGGAGAGTATGGGGTGTGTTATCAGAGGGGAGGAGCTGGTTGGAGTATCAGATTGTAGGTGATTGTGTGTTTATGTACGTGATGTGCGGAGTGTTGCTGGATGCTGCAGAGCTGTTAGGATGCTTGTAATCTGAGCTGTCCTGATGAGGAGTGATAAAAGGGGGCAAAGTGGGGGGCATATCTGGCAGCTGTAGGCCACTCTGCTGAAGGAGCAGCGAAACATTTCAAACGGGGGCAGAGTGGAAATGTTTCCACTCCACACTGGATACAACTGCTGTTGGCTGTTTGTCATTTTCAGTGCTCGCGCTCGTTTCGTCTCAAATTAGGTCCAAGAAGACGAGTGTGAGGAGAAGCTCAGGATATACACTGTTTTTTTTCTGTAATACTCACAGTGTAAAGGGCCTCAGAGGAGTGCTGCTGTATAAATAACATTAAACTGAACTGAAATGTAGGATTAATAATAAGGAATCAATTATGGATGCAGGAACGCAGTTTTTTTTTTTAGTTCCGATACAATGCCAACACCTCTGTTCCGGTTCCGGGGTCTGTGAGATATAATATGGTGGCTTATTAGCCAGGGTACCCTCATTTTCATCCTGTTGACAATGTTGTGTTTTGTTTTTACTCACTTTTTTCTTTCTGGTTTAGTGCCTAAAAATCACCGAGGGTGAGGAACACATCACGCTGTGGGTTAAAGGTCCCAGACGCCAAAGAGCACCTTGTGCGTTTAATCTGCTACGCCAGCAGCTTTAACAAACAGGCCCTGTTAGAAAATTATTAAAATGATTTAAAAAATCAACCTGTACTAGGTGTACACCACCTCTCGCCCTTTCACCCTTTTCCGCAACCCGAAGTTGGATGGATGGAGCTGATGACCGTGAAGGTGCACCAACAAGGAAAGCAGGATCTAAGCTTTCCCAGTTGTGTTAGTTCACATGCACACAAAACATGTGTTGCCATAGCAGACTGCTGGCCCTCTGCTGTCAGCTTCCTCCATCCAGCAGGAGCCGCGCTGGTGATGTGTTAAAGAACATGAAGTATAACCGAATAGATCAGCCTGATCCGGCAGTGTGATCAAACCAATCATCCCTGCACTTAAACACGTTATTAATCTTTAATAGGGCACCTCAAGGCAACAAATCTCAAATAAAATATTCAAATAAAATAAAAGAATTTATAAATAAACCCAGCCACAGGGGAGCCACGAGCCAGTGTACTCCTAGTGCCGGTCCCAAGCCCGGATAAATGGGGAGGGTTGCGTCAGGAAAGGCATCCAGTGGAAAATCTTTGCCAAATCAAACATGTGGATCATAACATTTATGGATCAAAATAAAACATAATAGTAAAGATAAAGATTCAAATAAAAAGCTGCTCATATAGCATTATAGTTATATCTGTAAAGAACACAAAATCACCTGTTCAAATTGTTAGATGGTCTGTCAGCCAAAGCGTAACCCGGCACCCTCGTACACCTGAGAGTTACTGCGGTTGGCTGGGCTGATTTTTATTCTACAACTCACAACTTTTGCAGGGCGACTTAGTTTTTTAGTTTATGGAGGAAGGTTTATAGTCCCAGCATGCAGAGCAACACGGCTTTGCTCCAGCAGCCGGCACAAAGACAAAGAAAATCAACTTTTAGATCTTACACGAAGTGGAAGTAATTTTGTTTCCTGGCACTGTGTTGCGTTACGCATTTCTGTTGTGTGTGCCGTTTTGAAATGAGGACGTGACAATGGATGACTCACCTACTGCCGACCGAATGGGGACAAATAAACGAACCTGAAAAATAAAAAAAAAATAAAAAAAAAACGACTAAAAATAAAGATCATAGAGAAATTGGGATGCTCCCCCTCCCATTTAGGGAGACTGTCCACCATCTCTGTCCTGTTTGTTTGTGAGCTGAGGGTTTGAAGCATTCTCACACACTCACATCTTTAATTGAGTGCCTATTTCTTAAGCCAGTCTCACACATGACTTCACATGGTCGTATCCAGAGCATTCTGGTAGAACATTGGTCTTTTTTTTTTTAGATGTACAATCCAGGAGGAAATATTCAGATTCAGATGTTCGTATGATTTAGGTGACAAAGCTGCCTGTGTAAAGTGCACAGGAGGCAGCAGACGTGCACTATTGCCTGCTGCTGCTCACGTCGGTGCAATAAGACGTCACGCAGACTTTGTAGTGTAGGGACCCGGCGGGCTAAAGAGGGCTTAATGTCCGATTGGGCTGCGTCGCACCACTTTGTTCTTACATTCGTCTCCATTAAGATGATTTCTGGAAATCTTCAGGGCTGCAGTGCATGTGTGGAAACGGCTTTATGGAGCTGGTTCGGGGATTTTTAGGCTCTGAAAGGAACTTTTGAAGTCTTCGCAGCCTCTTTATGTGCACTTTAGTGAAAGAGTTGAAATATGTCAGAGGTATATTCTTTCCTCGCCTGCAGGAGCTGATGAGGCTTCTCAATAGGACCACCTGTGTCCTCAGTCAACCTTTTCTCACAGTTTCCCCGGTTTGTCTGTTTTTAGAAACACTTGGGAACCGTATTTGATGAGTAATTGATCGATTGATTGAACCAGCATGTGTCATCCTTCCTGTCTTTCACAGCAGGATGACGGCTGGAGATATTCCTTGCGCGGCTCGTTATAAACGTGGATCCGAGCTGAAGTTGTTGTGAGGGTTTAAATGTTTGATCATAATCGCTGTGGCTCAGATTCAATGGGGCTCATACAGAAATATGTTAACTGACAGGAAGCTGTTAATGGTGCCAGTCACAGTGAGGAACTTTGTCATCAAACTTCTAGACTTATCTTCAGAAACTCAGTGAGGCTCTGAGATGGTTCGCAGCAGCTGTTTTCTTATTCTTAAAATCTCTCACACCTGCTTTTTAATAATGCTTTTGAGGAATATAAATATTACATTTAATGTAGCCAACAATCGCAGCACAGCCAGTATCTGTAACTCACGCGGCTGGAGATTTTGTCACAGTTACGACAGTCGGTGACAACAGCGTTTGGCGCCGTGGTGAGGCGGTTAGCACTGTCGCCTCACAGCGGGACGGTCCTGGGTCCTGAGGCGCTTCTGTGTGGAGCTTACATGTTCTTCCCGTCTGTGCGTGGGCTTTCTCCTTCCTCCCACAATCCAGAGGCATGATTCTAAATTGGCAGTGGGTGTGAATGAGTGCCTGTCTCTATGTGACAGTCTGGCGACTCGTCCGGGGTGCACCCTGCCTTTCGCACTACGACAGCTGGGATGGGCTCCAGCTCCATCACAACCCTCGATTAGATGAGAGGGATGGATGGAGAAAATGGATGGATGTGACAAACAGGCTTCGGTTATTGACTCTTCCTCTGAGTGGCGAGGCCCAGAAATAGCGTTCAGGACAGCTCTGTCATAAACATGACATCTGTGCTTAAGGTAGCTGCAGCTTTTAGGCCGTAGTTTGAGGGGTTGGTTTGGTTACACAAGTTGTGTGGTGGTCCTGGTTTGGATGAGTCTGAGTGACTGAGGCGCTCGAGTTGGTCATCTACATCACATGTGTTGCTGTACTTTGATATACTTGTACACTCTTTTGTGTATAACATATTTTCTTCATTATTGTTCATCACGCTGCTTCCCTTTTTCCTTCTTGCACCATGAAGGACAGTCATTGAATTCCATTGTACTGTGACAGCAACGGCTCGTTCATTCATATGTTAATGACTCAAGCGTCTCTCTCACCTGAAGTCATTAAACTTGCCTCCAGAAGAGGAATGTAAAATGGGGTTAAGAGAGAGCAGCTTAGTGAAGCCAGCAGAGAAAGTGTGTTTGAAGTGTGTGTGTGCGGTGAAAGCAGGTAAGGTGCTGCCCTCGGGTTAATATTTATCCAGCGTTCCAGCAGGTGAGAGATTACTGAACTCGTGATCAGACGGAGCAGAAATACAACAAAACAACAGAGCCGAGTCAACATGGAAAACAAGTGAGCACACAGAGGAGAGGACAGAAAAGCAATGCCGACTGCGTCCTCCTGCTCACAGGCTGAAATATTAACATCGTTATGATCCTAATGAAAGTCTGGAGGCTCAGCAGCTCTGAAACTTTCATCATACCACAGCGCTAACACAGCCGCACGGATGATAAATGTCGAGGAAGCTTCACTGTGCAACACTTTATACCAAACTGCGGCCATTAAAGCTGCAGCGAGTGAGTCAGTGCAGGAGTTTGGCGTTGCTGTAAAGTTAGCGGCTTACCTTTCCAGGAGAAGAACAGCATGCTGAGAGTTTTACTGCCATGCTCTCAGTTCGATGGGTCCGTCTCACTGAGAACGTATCCAAGACGAGCGCAGTCACTGAACCAGGAGCGGCCATGTTTAGAGAACAGGCTGGAGGGCAGTGAAGTTATCAGCTATATCATCCATCAACTTATCAGTGATAAATATGAGAGTTTAACTAGTCCTCAATGAGATAAAGTGAATAAGACACAGAGAGACTGATTGACTCTTCTTAAAGTTGCACAAACCTTACCAACACACCACAACCTGCAGCCAACACAACAGACCAACAGCCAGCTCAACATAAAATTAAAACACAACAACTACATGATGTGTCTCATGTGATGTCGTGCGCCCATTAATTGAGAGTTGTCTGCCATATTGGATGTGATACAAGCACTGATTTGTAGGGAAAACTGTGTTTTTTTCATGTTTGTCTGCTAATACGTGCTAACTACTACCTGAGTAATAGTATGACTTGAAAAAAAAAGTGTAGCAGAAAATGGAAATGGAAAAGGTCCGACTTCAAAGTAAAAGCTGTAGAGCTGCAGCCAACATTCTCCATATGGGACAACTTTTACTTTGAAGGCAAACCTCCATTTCTGCTACTGCAACTGCAGCAATATGCTAGTGACCAAAGCAATCATAAAAAAAATATATGTGTGTGTATATCCCAAATAAATGTGTAGCCTAGTTCCAGCGTCATGAGAGACGTTCATCACATTAACCCAGTGGTTCTCAACTCTAGGCCTCGTGCCCCCCTGTCCTGCAGGTTTTAGATGTGCCTCTGCTTCAACACACCTGAGTCAAATATAGAAGTCATTAGCAGGACAGAGGGGGCACGAGGCCTGGATTTGAGAACCACTGCATTAACCAAAGAGAGAAGTTGAACATTCAAAGATCCACTATCGCTAATATTTTAGACAAATTGTCATTCAAAAGTGCCACACCCCTAATTTTAAGCCTTACCAAAGTCCACATGGATGACAAACCCCCAACTAAATACACCATCGGCACAGCTGTTATGAAGGAGGAAGTATCTGTAGAGGCGAAATGTTTTTCTCATAGCAGGCTGTAAACGTGCTTTAACATATGTGTCTGTGAGGATTGACTCACTTTTGGAGAAGTGCTCATTAGAGGAACTGCAGTTCACTTCCCCGATTGCTTTATTTTCCAGCCCTGATTGTTGCCACTTGGTCCGTCGTCCTTTTGTTGCCCCACTTTTCGGTGTTGGGCAGTCGTTGCCGATGTTTGGAAAGTACCTTTAGCTGCTGGAGTTTTCACCATTAAAACAGGCTCTGAACCATCTGAGCAGACGTTAACAGTTCACCATCCCTGAAAAGAGCTGTGACTGACTGAAGTCTTCTTACCTTACAAAGCAACTAAACTGTCAGAATTTACAGCATCACAAATGCGATCAGCAATGCATGATATAATTATGATGTTTGACTGTTTTGCTTTTAATGTTTGTTTTTTTTTTAGTTAAATATGAGTGTGCTATTTTTATGGACCTAAATGTAATTGGTCAAATCAGCATACAGACAGGGAATCCTTTGCCTGTAATGACTCCCTGAAGTCTTTAACCTAGCACACACCAGCTTTGCTTTGCTTGTGATGCTTTGTCAGCTCTGCACTGCTGCTGCCATCAGGGATTTGGGGTCTTTGAACATTTTTTTTTTATCAGTGAACCTAAGAAAGCAGGAAAAACAAACACTTTTCGGGATGTCTCTGAATCAAAGCGTCTGACAGACGAACAGTTCTCTGCAGAGTCCCCATCACTTCAGTGCAGAGGATCCGTCTAATCTCTGCTCGGCTCCGGTCTTTTTCCTGGAGTTCTGATTGACAGGTCTGAGATGTGACTGGGAGCCGCGCTGCTGGTTTCTGTTTCAGAATAATCAGCTGTGTTTTCTGGAAACCGTGAGGTGACTGCTCAGCAGCAGCGTCTCTGCAGTCTGACTCAGCTGATCTGATCCGACTCCAGCTGATCACTGCGAGCAATCAGCTGATTTCCTGGATGTTTGTTCTTCTGCTGTTATGGTTGGATTATATGATGTCTGTGAGCACGAGGAGCTGCTGTCTGGTGGGGGCTTTTAGTCAGCGTTCATGGTCTTCATCATCCTTTAACCTGCTGGAGAGGAAGTGTTTGAGTAGGTAGATTCACATTGGCTGTTTCCGCTGCGATGGCTCGCTAATGATGTCATCCAAAAGGCCTTCCTGTCTTCTATGATGTCATCAGCGGCTGCAGATCCAGAGAGACAGCTGCTGTCAGAGCTGCTCAGCATCACAGCGCGGGAACTAACAAACATTCCTCCTCCCTGGCGTGCAGCGACCTCTGACCTCTTCCCTGCTGGCTGGATGCAGAAACACATCGAATGTGCTCAGTGCAGCTTTGACACAAACTGTTCTGCTCTCGGCTATTAATTAACTGATTCACTCTGTAAAATCTCAGGAGACTCTGAAGCTGTCAGTTTGCTGATTGCTACTGGTGTTGATAATAATAGCTCTCTCACAGCTTTAGCTATTGTCTGTGGTCAGATTCGTCTGTTGGAGTCGGGGCAGACTGGACACAAACTTGTGGGACAAAACTGGCACTAAACAAAAGTCTACTTTGTACAAATAAATACTGTCTATTCCAAGCATCATAAGACCACAGCGGGCTTTTCTTTGCATTTTGTTGATACTATTGGTTAACTTTGGAAGAAGTCTGCAAACCATTTTAATTGACAGTTAGTAGCTTTTAAAGGGACTTAAGCTGCTTGTTTCAGACAAAAGATGAACTGATGGTGCGCATAAAGAGGCCAGTATATTTTTAACTGTCAAGCATGCCAAACAATTCAATAAGAGCCCTGGAATGAAGACACAGAGCTGGAAATCAGCATGATCGACCCCCCCCCTCTTTGGACTGACATGAGCAAAGCTGAGAGCTGCTGCTGGAGCTGATGTGCTTGCATGTTGCCATGGGTACGCAGACACAGCTCATGTACAGAAAGTGGATTTTATTTTTGCTCCTTACGTTTGAGAAGGGCCCATTGTCAGCAGCGCTCCACAGCAGAGCTTTTGTTCTCCAGCACCCGATTCTGTAAGAAAACCGACGTGACACGCGGGTCACGACAGGTTTTGTAACAGGCGAATGCACCTCTGAGAGGAGTTTGCAGCCTCTCACTTTTGCCTTTGGGAGTTTTCAGCAGCTACTCTGGTTTCTTCTCAGAGTTCAAATAGCACGTTAGGTTAACTGGAAAATTAACCATAGGTGTGGGTGGGTGTGGTTGTCGCAGTCTCTCTGGGATGTACAACTGCCACGACTCTGAGTTGGATAAACTGTTAAGAGATGTATAAAAGGATGAATGGATGGTTCCTTCCAATTTGCAGACTGCTGAACAACAGTCGGCCCATTTCTTACTGTTCATTTGGGGACAGCAGCCCAGGCTTCCTGCATCCCCTTCCATAATGCCCAGCTCTATTGGCGGGACTCAGAGGCATATCCAGCCTGTCCTGAGTCTGCCCCTTGTTTTCTCCTCCCAGTTGGACCTGCCTGAAACACCTCACTTTGGAAGTGCCCAGGAGGCGTTCTGCTTTGAGGTACTCACCCTGTCTTTCACCACCCACCCTTTTGATGGAAGGAGGCTCAGTTCCAGCGCTTTTTGCTTCCGTCTTATCCCACCACTCACATTTCGTGGCCATAGGTGGGGGTTTGGGATTGTGCATTGGTAAATCTGTAGCTTTGTTACAGGGAATTTGTATGTTTTCTCCCGGGTGAACGTGCATGAAAACACCAGGTGAGACTAAGAACTAAAGTCTTAATTACTGAACTGCTATAATTTAATGCCATTACTATCACAAGTAAAAGAAATAAGATAAGAAGTGAACAGTATTGTTAATTAGGGCTTGCAATCATGATTTTGTATAGAAAAGATGCAGTTGCAATAATTTCAGAACTTAATTTTATCCTTTTATTGTGCGATAATGGGCTAATTTTCCCTGTTTGTTGTAAAAACAACATGCCTTTTTGTCTGGATGATTCTAATTATCAGAAAACAGCTGCGATAACAAGATGATGAACGTATCTGAAGCTCACAGACTGATAGGAAATGACAGTAATAACAGCTGTTTTCTAATTCTCTCAAATCTGGGAGCAGAATGTGGATTTATTTAGTCAGGCGCCATAAACTCACCAGCGAGAGGATGGAAATGTGAGCAGAGCTTGCTCCCGCAGCCCGCCGAGTCTGCTGACTAATCGCTCGCTCTGCTCTTTGAAGAATTCAGTGCTTGTTACAACTTCAGCCTACTCCCTAGAAGAACTACAGAACTTTGATGTTAAAGACTACAACTCCCAGAAGGAGCGAGTGTTTCTGAGTTATGAATGGTGCGCTCGAGTTTAGAGCAGCGAGACCCGAGGAGGCGGCATCTGAAGCCGAGTCGTCTGATGCTGATAAGCTGCCCCCCTGAGACGCATCGCTGCACAGGAGGAGACGAAACGCACAAAAAGACAAAAACACTGTTAAACTCAGAGGAGGGCGAGCTGCAGGATTTTACTTCCACTTCGCTTTCCAAAACTCTCATTCCCTAATTTCCTCTAAGAAATGTCCAAAAGCCCACTGTGAAGTGATTCAGTATAACTGGGAAAGTAGTATCCCAGTCCGGGTTGGATGGTGCTAGAAAAGTGGGATTTTTGTGAGTAGGCAGCAGCACAAATTGCTGTGGAAGTTCAGCTCACCAAGGTGATTCTGATCCTGTTCACCATGCACCTCAGAGGTGGATGATGTTGCACCACAAACTTCTGCTCTCTTTCTGCAATGCTCGGATGTACGACTGCTCACGGGAGTTAACCCTGGTTTTCAGGGAAATGTCTGGTTGAAGTGGAATTAGAATTTCTGGCACTTTTGCCATCTTGAAAGGCCTGGGAGTTCAGCATCCAGCCCCTAGGCTTTGGAGGACTGGACCCATTTGTGTAACTTCTCAGCCTCAGTCACACAGGTCAGCAACTCCCTGTCAACTTCCTGTCACTAGTGATAAACGTGCATTCTCGAACAAACAATCGCCAACTACTCACCAAGCGGTTGTGCAACTCGGAAAAAGTGCAACGCACGCTGGAAATGGAGAATGTCCACCTTCAAAGTAAAAGTTGTGCCTTACCAATATTTTCCAACTTTTATTTTGAAAGCAAATGGTTTCCGTTTCTGGTTTATGGACAAGTTTGTTTTTCACGGGTGACCGTGGCACTCCCCCAACAATCGAAACAATCACGAGGAGCTTTTCAGTGCAGCTCTGCTTCTGATTGAAGGGGAATCAGAATTTCATGTAGCGACAGTCTGCAACCTACAGCAACGCTGTGACTGAGGCTTTAGCCGTCTCAGATCCTGGAGCTTTTTCCAGCTGACACAGGGCAAAGGGGGGTGTACTCCCTGGGTAGATTTCCATTCCGTCACAAAAATCTGTCTTGGTTAAGGTTTGTATAGCTCCACTGTCTCTGAACACTCGCTAAGGGTTTGTTTCAGTTTCCAGTGCAGGAAAATGCAGACTTCACCGCCTGGAGACAAATGCTACCTGCCAGGAATCTATGAGATTTGCAGGTTTTTCATGCAGTGAGTGCCCCCCATTCGGCTCCCGTTTTTGGTTAAAATGTAATTATGCATAAGTTCACAGGGATGTTTGGAATCCAGCTCCAATTTTTCAGCCTTCCACCAATATATAAAAGGCTTTTACAGATCTCTTTGCTGTTGTTGTACTTTCAAAGTTTGCGAATGGGGAAAAAATTGTTGTCGTTGTCTCTCGTTCACCTGGTCAAAAGGTGATTTGAACTGATACAAAAGAATCACACCTGAGGAAGGTCCTGCGTATTGAAACGTGGCTTTATATTATTATTGTTATATAGGAGCCAAAGAGTGTGCAGATATTTCTCTTCTCGGGCAAGCATGTTTTCATCTCAATGTGGGTTTTTTTTGGCTAAGAATAAAAATGTGTTTTCCTGTTTGAATGTTGCGACTGTATTCCAGTGTCATGGCTAGTTTTAAAGTGCAGAGCCTGAAGAACTCCAGCCTCATTAGAGACACTGAAATGTCAGTCAGCATCCACACACACACACACACACACACACACACACACACAGAGGATGGAAATGGGTTACACACAGTTAGACACAAAGAAAAGAAAACGAGGCCACAGCGACGCGAGCATCCTCACATCCCTGCACTTCAAGGATGTCAGCGAGTGACTGACCTACATATGACCTGCTGAATATTAATCCACACAGAACATCACACTCCGAAACTGCAGGCAGAGGACAGCAGAATAAATTAAGGATCAAATTAGTAATTTGTTCTCTCCAATTAGTTCCTTCTCCACACATCCTCCTTTAGCTCGCTCAGAGGCAGCAGGGTTTTTCCACACAAGCATATAAATCTGTATTTCAGTCAGGTTTGCTGTAAAGATGTCAAAGACAACGCCTCAGTTATTAACAACATTAACGTGTACTGACTTGGACAAATCAAATAAATAGACTGATTCATGATGTTCAGATAGGCAAATATGCCGCCCACTCTGCGTCCCACAACACCTACACTGGATTGTTGAGGAAAAGAAGACAAAATCATCTCTCTGTGACTGTTTTTATTTTAAACTGGGGAAAACGTATTCTTCTTTGGCGAGCCGGCACGCGATTAAGAAAGAATGCACACGTCTAACACTTTTAGTTCACGTTTGTAATGTACTCATTCATGGGAGGGTGCTTCAATCCCAACCACAGCATGGGTCATTTGCTCTAAAACGATATGAGCGTTTCCAAATCGACGTGTGGTTTCACGTGTCACGGCAGCGTGTAATCTGGTTGTGGCTCAAGAGGTAGAGCAGGTCACCTGCTAAATACACAAGGTTGGTGGTTCAGTCCCTGGCTGCTTCAGTCTGTGTGCCAAAATATCCTAATATTGAAGCGCTCGTACGAATGGGTGTGAATGAGGCATGTTGTATAAAATGCTGAACAGAAATCTGAGAAAACCCATATCAATGTGTTTCTTCAGGATTTGCTGAAGAAAGACAAACATGATATTCATGTATGACAGCCAGAGGTCGCTTAATTTTGTTTTTAAAACGTAGGTATTGGTCATAAGACATGTCTGCAAAAATGACCTATAAACCGAAAGCAGGAAACATGGCTTAAAGCCAGCGTCCTCTCTCAGGTCAAAGCTGGCTGGAGGATGACAACGAAAACTAAAGCAGACTGACGGATGCTGATGTAGTTTCCACGTAGAGTAGGCGTCAGGTCAGACCATCTCTTACACAGAGAAAAATATCGATTAGTTGTTTGCAAAGAAGGGATTTAATGCATTTGCCTTTGATTTTGTTGAGCACATGGCTGTGAACAGACATCCACGCATCATCTTCTCCACGTGCACATCCGAGCCAACTGTTACTGGAGCCTGTGTGTGTGTGTGTGTGTGTGTGTGTTTTCGTTTCATTCTTTTCTCGAGAAACTTTATTTTGGCATCATTGTAAGTGATAAATAGTAGAAAAAACATGTTTCTAAGTTTTCTCTTGCTACAGAAAGCCTACAAAGATGTCTGGATGAAGTACAGCGAAGTAATGTCCACGATGTCAGTTCAACTTTCATTTTGGAACAATTTTTCACGAGTAAACGCTGAGAAGAGACAGCGAACCTCTATCCCAGCCTTTATCTGTGCTACTGCATCATATTTTGATGCACTGTGGGTGAATTAAATGGATAGTGCATTCTTTCCTTTTTGTTACAGCTACATAGAAACTGGGGGACGCTGCATGCTCAGAGGCTAACTTGTCTTGCATTATCTCTGGGGGTTTTTTTTTGGACAGTATAGGATCATAATTTACAAAATAAACACTGTGTTGTATTTAAGAGGCCTGAAAATAATGATTGAGTCCACACATGCAACAGCAAAGTGTTTAGTGATGAGACGTAGGGCCATTTTCTCACAGACGTGTACGCGTTCAGATTTCTTTTTTTTAGATGAAAGAGTCGCCCCCTGCTGGCCATCGGAAAGAATGCCGGTCCAAAGTCAAGTGCCAGTCACCGAAGCCCTTCACTTTGGAGCGCTTCATGCCAATCTGCGTCAGCGTACGTGCACTGCTCTCCAGGGAACGCACAACACAGCAAAACTGAAGACAATCCAAGAGATTCTTTTAGAGAAATTAGAACCAGGGTCATAAATTATTATTGACAAAAGAAGATACTATTGCAGAAAAAATATATTAAAATGATGTGAACACACTATCAAAGATTTAAAGTGGGGAACTCGAAGCTCAGGGCACATCTTAGCCTGATTTAAACTAAAATAAACAGGAATAATCTGCGTAACTGTTCATTTTTCTCTGAAGAAAACTCAACTGAAACGTCTTGTTTTTTTTTGTGAAACCACTACATGACTAAAATCTGGACCCAATATCTCGTGGTCCCTGGTACACATCCAAGTGTCCTTAAACTGTCAGTGCTACCAAAGATCAGTAATAGATGCGCAGTAAACCCTGGATGAAGGGTTAATATTATGGTGTGTTTATCTTGACTGGCAGGTGTGTAAGCCTGTTACTGTAAGCTGTGGAAGTCTTCTGTGTTTATTAACGCTTATTGAAGGGTCACACAACTGTTTGCTTGGCACACCGACACTTTCCATAGAAGGCACACGCGCACACACGTTTCTCTAAACACATGTGCGCAAAGACAGTAATGAAGTCCACTCCCTAAACACACTGACTTACATCACGCTGTGAACCCTGACCAGGCTTATCAGCAAAAGAGAGGGCACGGGACTGAGGGCGAGCGAGTGAGCGAGCGAGCGAGGGGCAGAAAGTAGAGGAGGATTAAAGAGGAAAATCAAGGACCTAACGGGAGACGGAGACACCAGCGCAGTCGATGAGATGGTCAGGGATGGCAGCTGAACGCGCAGCAGCTCGCAGTGTTGATTTGTGGAGGTAGGACACGCGTGCACTCGATTCGGACAGCGGAGTGTCGGACGAGGCTTTTATTTTGTACGACTGAAGCGAAAGAGGTGACAGACAGGAAGTGAAAGAGAGAGAGAGGGGAACGAGTCGGGGCGAGCGAGCATGTGTTAATGATGTGTTAATAGCGGCACATGTCGAGCTCCCGCTGCGACGAGTGTCACAAACGCGCCTCAGCCTCCGGATCCATTCAGCTCTGTAGTCATCCTCCCCGCTTTCTGCGCCTCATCCGTTTCTGCTCACTACCTTATTGCCTTTTTTGCTACTTTATTTACACCTTTGCTTCCCTTTTAACTCCTCTTTTTTAAAAAAAATCTTTTCACCACCATATTTACCTTCTTTACCTCTTCATTAGCATCTCTAACATTTTGCTGTCTTAATTTATCTCTTCACTGCCTTCTTTACCTCATTACCACCTTCTTTAACTCTTTGCTTCTGTACACCAAGCAAGCATAACATTATGAGCGCCTGCCTAACATTGTGCTAGTCTGCCTTTTGCTTTTAAAACAGCCCTGACCCACTGACGCATGAGCTCCATTAGACCCCCTGAAGGTGGTATCTGGCACCAGGATGTCAGCAGCAGATCCTGTGAGGTGGGGCCTCCATGGGTCGGGCTTGTTTGTCCAGCTGCTCAGTTCATTCCTGAACCATTTTTGCTTTTGTTTATCATCCTGCTGAACAAGGCTGCAGCCATCTTCCATGAAAGGGTGTACATGGGCTGCATCAATGCTTAGGTAGGTGGTACATGTCAAAGTACCATCCACATGGATGGCAGGACCCAAGGTTTCCCAGCAGAACCTTCTCAAAGTATCACACTGCCTCCACCTGCTTGCCCTCTTTCCATAGTGCCTCCTGGTGCCACCATACCCCATCCGCTAACTGATGAAGAGATAATCAGTGTTACACTTCTCCAGTCAGTGGTCATAATGTTATGCTTGACTTGTGTATGCCACTTCTTACTACCTTGTTTACCTCCTCGCTACATTATTTAGCTCCTCACTACCGTATATATCTCATTTCTAGCTTTTTACAGCAGGTCAAAGGCCATATTTTCTGCATCTTCAAATACGCGATGCTCCACTACAGTCTGGCTGATCCAATCGTTTCTAGGCTGAGAGGAGCTTACGTTATATCCATCCAGCTATGCATCCATTTTCTTAGGCTAAGGGGCGAGCTGGCGCCGATCCCAGCTGTCATAGGGGTGGAGTACATCTTTGACAGGTCGCAGTCTATCACAGACCTCATGTTATTTACGAGGTGTGCTCAAAAGGTTCTACCATTTAGTCATATGAACACCAAAAAGCCTTAACTTTGAATTTGGTCGATTTCTGGTTCAGCGTCATCTTCTGAAAAACATTTCGGCTCGCCTGCTATTTTTACATCTCTTTGTGGAAGTCCTGCTCTGTCCCCCTGTGATCCATGCTGGATCTTCCCCAGTGGGGCAAAGGTGGGGGAAGTCACAGAGAGCCCAAACTGAGAGATCCAGGTGTTTGGTGGGCAGGATGCAGGACTTGACAAAACATTAACTCAAAAGGCAGCGTTGATACGGAACTCGCTAGGAAACACACAAATACTGGCCGGAGCTGATAAAGAGAAAACAATCCGAGAACTAGGAATCTCAGGGAAACATGGAACAAGGAAATACACAACCTAGATGGAGGACGCCACAAATGACAAAGGAAGGGGCAGCTTTGTGCAAAGATCTCATCCCATCATCAGTGCTGCCTGCATTCAAACCTCCTTCCACGCTTCCAAACTAGGAAGTCTCTTTGACTCCTCATTTCCTTCTCTCCTTAATCCTTAAAATAGGCTGCCTCATATCCTCGCCTCCAGAAAAGCTTCTTTGCTCGTGTTTTTGTCAGTCAGATCAATTTTGAGGCCCAGATTGTGAATTGCTGCTCAGGGACGACGTTGTTTGTTTCTTCACTGACTCCCACATTCACATATGCTCATCCATATTTAATGTACTACGTCTGGTAGCCTGTGTATGTGCCCGTGTGTGTGTGTGTGTGTGTGTGTGTGTGTGCGTGTGCGCTTCCCCGTGGGTATGCCTGTGTACAAATGCAACGGTGGCAGTGACTAGTCTGTGTTTGTGCATACAGGAGTGTGTATATGATTGTGTGTAACACTGTGACTGTGTGCGCATATGTGTGTGTATATTCTGTGTGTGTGTGGCTCCCTGCTGTCTGCCACCATCTGCTGCTCTCTCAGACCGGAGCGGCGAGTCGATGAGTCTGTGGAGGAGCTCATCTCAAACAGGAAGCTATACTCTGCCGATGACACGTTTTTCTGTTGCTGGGAGTTTAAATTAAAATCCGACGGAACAAAAACGCCTTTGAAGGGGACGATTTGCGGTTGGCGGTTTAGAAGTTTTAATGAGTAAGAAAGTAAGGAAGAGAAGGTCCTTCTTTCCCAGAAGGGGAATGAAGAGGCAGCTTCTAAAGGAAGCAAAGAAGTACAGAAGTTTCCTGGGAAGCCTGTGTGGCCTTCCAAGTGAGGAGGGCAGGAAAAACACTCCCTCCAAGTAACATTAAAGATGTTTCCTATTTCAATAATGCCCTCTCCGGCTCAGGGACAAATTCCTACCCCAGGTGGAGGAGTTTAAGTATCTCGGGGTCTTGTTCATGGGTGCGGGAGATCGACAGATCGGAGCTGCGTCTGCAGGGATGCGGACGCTGCACTGCTCTGTTGTGGTGAACGTAAAAGCGAAGCTCTCAATTTACTGATAAATCTGCGTCCTTACCCTCACCTATGGTCACGAGCTTTGGGTAGTGACTGAAACAATGAGATTGTGAATACAAGCGGCAGAAATGCACTTCCTCCAAAGGGTGGCTGGCCTCTCCCTCAGAGATAGGGTGAGGAGTGCGGTCATTCAGGAGGGGCTCAGAGTAGAGCCCCTGCTCCTCCACCTAAAGGAGCCAGCTGAGGTGGCTCGGGCATCTGACTAGGATGCCTCCTGGGCGCCTCTTGGGTGAGGTGTTGGGTGCATGTCCTACCGGGAGGACCCAGGACACGTTTGAGAGATTATATCTCTCGGCTGGCCTGGGAACACCTTGGGGTCCCTCTGGATGAGCTGGTAGAGGTGGCTGGGGAGAGGGAAGTATAGGCCTCTCTGCTTAGGCTGCTGCCCCTGCGACCCAGCCCTGAATAAGCAGAAGAAAATGTATGGAAATGAGGAGTAAAAATCACAGTTGAGTAGTGCAGAGGGAAGGGAAGTTCCTCTTAAAACAGTAGGATCCATCCTAGTCAGATAGCAAGAAGGTAAAGAATCAAAGCCCGAGGCTGTTTAGAGGGTGAAAAAGTTTCCTTTTTAGGAGGAAAAGTAATATAAATGCATCCTATATCAGTTTTGATGAAAAGACACTTCTGACATTTGTGCTGGAAGGAAAATGTAGACTTGAATTTTCCAGCATCACCTTTTGGTGCACCACCTAAAGTCTTTAGGGATTGAGTAGTGGGTGGAATTTGGGTCCATGTCAAGATATTACATCTTTCCAGCTTTTAGGATTCTGCCCAAACAGAACCAGAAGAAAAGACATTAGAGCAGAACTTCTGCATCTTCACTGCTTACACGGGCTCAAAAGAACCTGCATTATTGGTAAAGTAAGAATATGTTAATGCATTCATTTCATCTTACTTCCATCCATTGATCCATCCGTCCTCAAACCAAAAATGCAAATCTGAGTTCCTGTCACAGCGGAAACTAAATCATCAGGTTTTTCTTGACGTCTGGAGCTCTGCTTCTGTTTCACGGACCGTCTGCAGCTGAACGTCACTGTTCACAGTTTAGTTCAGGTCACCTGTCACTATAAGATGATGTCTGCTGTCGAGCTTGCTCGGTAACTTCCTGTGTTCTTCTGTCTGCAGCTCAGCCGCCATGTCTAAAGCGACGGTGAAGAAGCTGCACTGGCGCTCCAAGGTACTGAAACATCCTGTAAGACCTGCACTGAAAACAGGGGAACGAGTTCCTGTGAAAAATTCATCCTCTGTGTCGTGCAGGTGCAGGAGAGCTTCGTCCCGCTGGGGGGCGGCAGCGGTGGAGGCTCCGGGGAGCTGGGACTGGCCATCGGGGGCGGGGCTGACTATGGGGAGTTCCCATTCGTCACGGCCGCCCCCGGAGGCGGTCCCACGGTGGGTGACATCATTCTGGAGATTGGAGGAACACCTGTGTTGGGAATGACCCTCGGTGATGTCAGAGGAGTCCTGAACTCCTGTCCTCATCCAATCAGAATTAAGACCGTTTCACCAGGTGAGAGAAAGGATTTCATATAAAATAATTTTCACTTTATTAATAAAGTAACGATGTTTAATGCTTTTAATTGTGCTTTTAATGTAACATTTTATTTTGAAAAGGAACCACTTCCTGCAGCGGTGTAGCAGAGTAGACGTATGAGGCAGATTCAAATTTTGTTAATTAAGTAAAAATAGAAGCATTTTAAAAAGTATAGCACTTTTCCAGTGCCGTATGACATACTGTAATTGTGACATCATATCCTGTGTGTGCGCTCCAGGTTCATCTCTGTGTAAAGACCTCAGGTTGTACCTCAGTAAGTGTTTCACTCCGGGCTCCATGGACAGTCAGCTGCAACAGCTCATCAGGGAGAACCTGTACCTGCGCGCTGTGCCCTGTAAGACACACCTGTACACACACACACACACACACACAGACCTCACATTTACTTCATCTTCTGTCTAGGCTTCATTCCTGATCCTTTATCGATCACATGACTGTGTCCTCCCTGCAGGTACGACCAGGCAGCCGCGAGATGGAGAGATTTCAGGTGTGGACTACAACTTTGTCTCCATCGAGGAGTTTTTCTCTCTGGAGGAGTCTGGAGCGCTGCTGGAGAGCGGCAAGTTCAAAGGTAAGGAAAACAAACGCACCCTCAGTAACGCTGCAGTGTGATGAAAGCATAGTCAGGTAATACAGCCCCATCGCACACACACAGTGTGTGAGATGGGCTGATTGTTTTCACAGAGTTGAGTGACTAATTTGGACCAGCGGTGTTTTTCTTTTTTTGTTTTCTGGAGGGGGCGCGAGGAAAAGAGGATTTTGTGTCGCTAATCCTTCAAACCTCAGGGATGAAACCTGCCTCCCCCCTCTGTCCTCCGTCTCCCCCCACGCACCACTCCACCGTATTAATCTGACGGGATTAATGAAACTAAAATAGAAACACAATTCACACATAAAGTCTGTTTTCGCACTGAACTATGTGTCTCCATGTTTCTGACTAATGCTCCTCAACAGTTTCTCTATTTTCAGTTCCTGCTGAAAACCTTTCAGAACTAAAGACTCTTGTGGCTTCTCATTATTTGCTTATTCGGGATTCATTTTTATTATTTCTTTTTTGAGTGCTTTTTCGAAGCTTAATTTAAAAAGCTGATATAATAATAGGTGCTGTAACCTCAGGATAGATGACGCTGACAGTAATTGTGTAAGAGTGAACTGGGCCCCGTTTTCTGTTTATCTCCTTTTTTTTTAGAAACAGTAAAAAAAATCTGTGAAAGATTTGTTGAGATTGTCAACTTTATTTAAGTTTGTTAAATTGAAACGACAGTTCCTGTAGTTTCTGATCGGATATAATGAGTGAACGTGAGCAGACTTGAGGGACATGTTGTGGTTCCATCTTCTGCCAAGCTTCTCTTATGCTGTACTTCTGACAATAAGTGGTTGGTCTGTGTGAAACCAGGTAGTTATGCAATTGATTTACAATTAACCACATTTTCCTGTTTACACAAAGCTGTTCTGACTAAATTCACTAAACAGCTCGTCTTCGCTCTAAAGGACAAACGACAGTAAAGAGGGAACAGCTTAATAACTTTATCAATCAGGTAAACAGAACCATAGATCAGTTTTCATATTCCGAGTAACAATCGATTGAATATTTATCTTTTCAGATGGCAGGGTCTTCTGTGGTCTTTGTGTCATCCTGTCTCCTCTCTGCTTTCTCTGAAAGACAAAATGACAAACGCGGTTACTAAATGATTTCAGCAACTAGGAGAACTGCTTCACCGAGGAGCTGTCATGATAATGTAAAATAAAAATGCACTTATCTTGTTTCAATGAGAGTTTAGAGCCCACACTGTGGCCTCCCTTCTCTCTGAACGTTAAACGGATGATAACAATTAAGGACTTATTGAAAAGGAGAAAAAGAATTGCTGACCAGACTCTGATTCAGTGCTTGATTAAGTGTCTGTATACTTATCTTTTTAAAAATGTGAGTGTTTGCATCTCTTCCGGTTTTCTTGTTTTTGCGCCGCTCTTAAAGACTTAAAGCAGAAAAAAAAAAAGATGAAAGTTAAACTATTATTTAAGCAGAAGTAACTTCCTAATAACCTCATCAAAATGATGCAAAAACAATTGACCTTTTTTTTTATAAAAGGGACTTGCAGAAAGATATTCATCAAATGCATGAAGTCCTGTTTCTGGACTCGGCAGCTGAGCTACAGGAAAATAAAAACATTTTCTAATTTAGTCATGACGTGATCAGAAAAATGTCAACACAAGGATTCAACGAGAAGAAGGACAAAAGGGTACACCTCAACGCCTCCAACAGAACTTCAACAGCATTCTGAGGGAGGCTGAGGACATTGAGTCTGAATTGACAATGCTCCACACCTCCACTGCTCCTGTTCAGAGCGGCTGCAAGGTGTTTGGTACCTGTTGGGGTGGTAATTCCAGTCAGCAGGCCTGTGGTAAATAAAGGGTTAAATAACTAATTGGTAGCAGGGCCCCTGGGTGGACGAGATTCGCCCTGAGTTCCTGAAGGCTCTGGGTGTTGCAGGGCTGTCTTGGTTGACACGCCTCTGCAACATTGCATGGAGATCTGGGGTGGTGCCACTGGATTGGCAGACTGGGGTGGTGGTCCCCATCTTTAAGAAGGGGGCCAGAGAGTGTGCTCCAACTATCAGGGGATCACACTCCTCAGCCTCCCCGGTAAGGTCTATGCCAGGGTGCTGGACAGGAGGGTCCGCCTGTTAGTCAAACCTCGGACTCAGGAGGAACAATGCAA
>VUQK01023747.1:11440-42252 GCA_015106715.1 Bujurquina vittata | reverse complement strand
CAGAGTGAAGCCTCAAATGTTTCAACTGAAAAATCTCTCTCTAACTTGACGCTGTGTCCACAGCGTTCACTCTCCAGCCATCATTTCATCATCAAAACGTAGAGCCGGTTCTCTGCTTTCAGACAATGTGTCTCTCAACTCTGACAAATGTAAACTTTTCAAACTGTGAGGGTTCAAGCAGAGACAGTACCCTCCTCCTCCTCCATCCGCTCCTATAGTAATTTTCGAGAGAGGATTTTCTCAAAACCCAAAACGAGCCCCATTTTGAAACTGCTCCCGTGACTTCATTTGTGAACACAGGAAAATAAAAATTACATCACTGTTTAGAGCCGATCCTTGTGACGCTCACAGTTCAAAAATTATTTTGATAGGAGCTACGGACTCTGATTTAGAAGCATTTGTTCGACAGGTGCGCTGAGGCAAATTCAACAGGGCTCTGCCACAGTGCCTCCATTTTCAGTTGGCAGATCAAAGCGTGTAGGGGCATTCTGATTGGCTGATGATACTTCGAAGGGATTTGTGGAGCATGTAAGTGCTTCAAAACATTTCTTAGCATTTCAGCTGCGATCTTTCAGCTGTAAGTATTCACAGTAGCATTTTCTTCAGGAAATGCTTTTTCTAGTTCTCATTGTACATGGTACGACGAAATTGTGATTCTCAGCTTTCTGATCACTCCTGTTGTGTGTGGTAAGCTGCATGCACACTGTGGAGAGGCAGCTGGAAGGCACAGGCCTGACACCACCCTGACAGAGATGGATAAGTGGACTGGACACTACAGATTTGTGGATCCAGCTTCACTGTTGTCACTGCCTAAACTCGTTATAATTCAAATTCAGCACTCTCCTTATGTAAATGACAGTGTCATTTACAGTGTTATTTTCACATTCTTACTAAGCTCTTTAAAAACTGGCCAATGGCAATACATGTGACCAGGTGTCAAATAAAATGAAACCGTGTGACAGACAGAGGTCCGCACTGAGATCACAGCGGGAGTGACCGATCAGGCCGCCGTACAAAGGGCGGCTCCCTTCTAGCATGGCCGACAAGCTAAAGCAGCCCCTCCATAACGTGTACATTTTAACCCAGTGCAAGATTCACTCTCAAAATCATTAAGTGTGCGAAATGCGTGTGAAGATCCATTTCACGGGACACGGAGAAACATCTGTTTAGGCAGGCTAGGCTAGACAGCAGCTCATGACTGACCGCTGGTCTATACTGAGCACATTCAATCACCCACGACAGGCATTATGACACAGATATTACAACTTACACACGGGATTTACTATAAATACCCACTCTGAACCTATCGATTTGTGCAAGTTTAACAGAAACCTTAGTTTGAATGCAGCGGACTTCTATCAGTGAATGCTAGCGTCATTGGGTAGGCGGCTAATGCTAACAGATCGTATCTAAGAGCAGCCGCCCCAGAGCAGCCCAGCAAGCAGAAAACCCTCTCCATTCTCGCCATCTACTGTTTCTAAAGGCAGGGCTGGAAAAACGTACAACAATGAAACGGTCACAGCTGCTGCGTTAGCTAAGTTAGCGAGTCCACAGCAGCTGCAGAAAACTACAATTAATTAACAAACGGCGCAATCTGCACACATACTGCAGGGGGTCTGTTATTAAATATTCATCTCAAAACATAAGCGTTTTCATACCTCAGTCTGTTTATCAAAGCGCTAACGGATCGGTGTTCTGCGGGAGAATCGACGATGAAGGACGTGCGGCTGCTTAAGGGACGGCTGTTTGTATCCAGAGTGACGTTACGCTGCAGCTGCGCGGAAACAACCGACGCTTGCCGGGAGAAGCCGAAGCTCTGGCCGAAACGTCACCTTCAGTCTGACGTCGTTCCCAGCGAGCGGAGCAACGCTGGTTCGTCAGGTTTGTTTGCGTTAGCGTGACAAAAATGTAAAAGCCCGGCCATACTAAAGGATTCCTGTGGGTGCAGCCTGCACCAGCCACAGGCCTTATCAAATGATGATGACAGAATGGGGATAATGATCCACCAAGAACATAAAAAATATACCAGGAAATGTAACCCTGTTGCAAATAAACATTCATGCTGCAGAAACTCGTTAATCTGGTAATTTAGTGCACAGAAAATAAACATTTATAGAATAAAAGTTTTAATTCCAGTTCATTATTTTAAGGCTGAGTGCTGCTGTTTATTTCTAATGTGCACATTGTAGAGCTCTGAAACTTTAAAGCAGTTTCCTCGTCTCCTTTATTGGATATTTAATATCCATGTTAGTTTGTCGGCGGATCAACGTTATTGAATGAGCAGGTATTCTGTGTGAGTCTCTGTGTGTGTGTGTAGCAGCTGTACAAAAGGCTCAAGTGAATCAAGTGAAACATTTCTAGATTTTTTGCATCACCAAGTGAACAGGCTGCATCAGGCATCATGGGCCACCGTAGATAGGCTATCCATTTTATGGTCCATGTGAACAATTCTCACGACAAATGAGGGTGTTTTCCACTGAGACTGCCGTAAATATCTTACAAACATGAGAAAGTTATGGAGGTTTAGTATAACCAGAACCACAGACCAAATTAACACCACACCCACACCCACAGCAGTGCAAAATGCAAATGAAGTTCAGGAAAGTTTCTGGATGCTCTGCTGAACAACCTCTGAACCGTGACCTGCAGCTCAGATTCAACAGCTGTTTGTAAAAGTGACATGGTCAGAATTAACATGTCATAACTTCATAAATGCTATCTTTGACAAAACAAAGAAAACCATTTAGTAACTGAAATAAAACCTCAAATATTTCTCACGGGCAGTCAATCTTTTGAGGATGTGTGAAAACTGTGAAATAGACTAATTTGTTATCATAAGAAAAAAAGTAAGAATGCCTAACAGATTCTGTAAAATCGTGGATACAAATGGAGAGATGGAGACAGTCATAGGTCACATAATTAAAGAGCTAAAAGCAATGAACAAGCCATTTAAACAGAAAGAAGGCTTAATTGGCTCCCTACAATATGAAAGCTTAAATACTTCAAGTTAATTAATTAAGAGCTTAAACTTTTAAAGAAAAAAGCTTCATTAATTCCTTTAAAGTGGGGGAGATGAAATAGAACAGAGAAGCAATGAAGAAGCTGTTTTTAATATATATTACTGGATTAAGAAAAGAGCCCAGTTCCCTAAAAAAATAACAGTTGACATAGTAAGCTAAAAGCAACTTTTAGCTTACTATGTCAAGAGAGACACTACACTTTAGACTAGAATAAACCAAATCAAACAGGAAATACATAGAAATACTAAGGAAATGCTGTTGGAATCACCTAGTGATTCCTCCCAGGGTGGTTGATGGATACAACCGGACAAGATTCATAAATTTAAAGCATTAACTTTAATCTTTATTATCTATTACAATGATGACACAGTAGATGACACAAACTCCTAAGATTAAAATACAGACATGTCTGGAGATTGCAATTACATTTGTCCTTACCCTGAGTAGTATTAAGCCCTCTGGCTTTTCCACTCTGCACGGCCGCCTGCAATCTGCAGTCCGACTCTTTTCCCCTGCTCCTACCCTTTTACTCTTTTACATGCTGTCTCCAACAGTGCCATCAAAAGTGGTGATTTATCAGTTACACACAGGCTCAAGGCCTTAGCTGCACTCCCCCCACATGGTTAAACTTTGCACTCTTGGTGCCTCTTCCTAAGACAACATCGTCATCTATCTCGCCCTACATTTTTTGGTGCAAACTACAAGCATTAAGCATATTGATGATTAACAAAGATTATTATACTTCCATAATGCAAGAAGACAAAAAAAAAGCAATAAGCAAGGCAGTTATCAACTTTCTTTGTTGACCCAGGATTTCTGCCTACAGCCCTACCTGGCTCAGTGTGAAATAGTAATTGCCACCCTTGTGAAATCATGAATTAACTGTGATTAACCACATTTTTTGGAAAGCTGGGTTACAAAGCCATTTCATAGGCATACCAATATTACTCCCAGAGTGCATCAACAACTCATCCAGGAGGTCACAGAAGAACCCAGAACAACATCTAAACAACTGCACATCTCACGTGCCTCAGTTAAGGTCAGAGTTCATCATTCAGCAATAAGAAAGAGACTGGGCAACTATGGCATCCATGGGAGAGCTCCAAGGAGGAAACCACTGCTGATCAAAAGGAGCACAAAGGCTTGTTTCACATTTGCTAACAAACATCCTGATTTCCAAGGTGTGAGGTTTGAGTCCCATTACATCTGCATAAACTAACACAGAATTTCATAAAAAGATCATGTGATGAACAGTCAAACATGGTGGTGACGGTCTGGGGCTGCTTTGTTGTTTCAGGACAGCGTGCTGTAACTGATGGAACCATGAATTCTGCTCTCTATCAGAAAATCCTGAAGAATGTCTGGCCATCAGGTCATGCCTTGAAGCTCAAACACACTTGGGTTATGCAGCAGGACAATGATCTGAAACACACCAGGAAGTCCACCTCTGATTGGCTCAAAAATCTAAATGAAGGTTTTCAAATGGCCCAGTCAAAGTCTGGCCTTAAATCAGACTGAGATGCTTTGGCGTGACCTTAAAGATGCCGTTCATGCTGGAAAACCCTCCAATGTGTCTGAATTTAAACAGTAAAGTGGGCCAAAATTCCTCCACTGTGATGTGAAAGGCTCATTGCCAGTTAGCACAAATGCTTGACTGCAGTTCTTGCTGCCATGGCTGGCACCACCAGTTACTGGGTTTACGGGCAATTACGTTTTCACATAGGGCAGGTAGGTTTGGATAGTTTTTTTCCCCTTAATAAATTAATAAATTAAATCACAATTTAAAAATTTGTTTGAAACATGAACCATTGATAAATATGCAAATTTGTGGATGGCACTGTGTGCACAGATGTCTGGAAGTGTTCCTGAGCCAGTGAAGTAATTTACATGACAAATCATGCCTGTTTTTAATGCAGTGAAACTTGAAGTATTCATTTTCAGGCTTAGATTATCAAAATCTTTTGATCATATTATCTATTGTAGCTAATGACATATTATTCTTACACTATTTTACACTGAAAAACCTTATTCTGAAATTATTCTTCCACAGCTTGCAGACATTTTTTGCAGATTAGCAAATCTCTGAAAAAAGGGCGTAGGAATGAGTTTACTATTAGGGGGGGGGGAGCACATATCGGAAACCTGACAGATCTGTAAATGCTCTGAGCAAAGCATAAAAAAAGCTATTTGATCTTTTACTTTCTTTTTTTTCAAATGTTTCCTCGAAAAATAGATGTTCCCGTGCACAGATGTTACCAGTGCACAGATGTTACCAGTACACAGATACATTTTACCAGTGCACAGATAAATGTTACCAGGGCATAGATAATTGTTGGCACTAGAACTGGTTCTTTAATTAAACAATGTTCTGATATGAAAGAACCCTCACACATAATGTAATGAATAAATTATTCACTTCATAATATTAACCATAAATAAAAAACAGCTATTAAAATACACACACTTGTACTCTCAAGTATAAAAAACTCAAAGTACTAATTTTGACACACACTGCCTTGTACAGTAAAAGTGTTGACGATGAATGGCTTGGCTGCAGTATATATCCAGTTTTCGTACAGAACAGCACAGAAACTGTGGCTGTTCATTCTGGTGATAAACATTAGCGGTTATAAGGTTTGAAGGCAATATTGAATTGGTGAAGCTGCCCATGGACCCTGATAATGTGACTGTTTTTGTCTGTTAGCAGGATTACGGTTATGGATTTGCATCCATTCGAGATGTTTAGCAGTGACTGACTTTCGGAATTATTCCAGAAATTTTTGGGAGGATTCTTTACCATTGTGAATTAGAGCAAAATTACACATTTTTTTGTCATGTCATCATCTAATCCAGATCCAGACATCCTTCTGAATCCAGGACTAAGTTCATCCATGGTGTGAGGGATTTTCAGCGTTGGTGGAAGGATGCAGTCTCAGATAGCTCTGGGTTTATTTTAAGATTAGCCAAAATTAGCCTCACATTTACTGTCAAAGGGAATTACAGACTGCAGCTGTTAGCACACAATTGTCCCATTTTGAACAGACACAGACCTAGTATTTAAAAACTTCTACTTTTGTTATGCTCATAGGTGTCCACGCAGACTAAGGGAACCAAATAGGCTGTGAACTACATCACAATGCTTCTTAAGCGATGGGACAGTCCCATCTTCACACTCTTCAAAAATGCATCGTCTCAGTCATTAAAGACCTACAAGTAGTTTTCTGACCACAAAAAAAAAACTTTAATTCACTGACAAATATTTCCAAATAAACCAAAGCCTTTTATTCCAAAAGCCTCATGAGCAGCCTTCAGACACTGTTGATCTTCATCCAACCGGGATCCGCACAGCTCTGCTAACCAAATCTAAAAGCTTAAGTCATGCCACTGTTTTGGAATATGTGCAATCAGATGGGTGAGGAGGCTCGCGGAGAGCCGCTGAAGGATAGATCTCCAAACGCACTGGCATAGGATCCTTTGAGGAACTGAACATAGTTCTGCAGGCTTCGATTGGTGCTGTCTGACTGCTCCAGGCGATCCTTGAAATCCTGCAGCTGGCTCTGGTACCGCCGCTCCATCTGAGCATCAGAAATACATCCCTTACTGATTGGCTGATGTTTCTACACAGAAAATTGTAGTCAGTAATTGCCAGAAGCCTTTACCTGCTCTTTGCTCCGTCTTAGTTGGTTGATTTCTGAGGTAGTCCTGCTGAGTTGGGTTTCTAGGTCCAGTATTTTGGAGTGGGTGGACTGTTTGTTAGCAACACGTTCTCTGGTCTCTAACATCTGATAGGCAGATAAACAGAACATACTGGTATTATAATACTAGTACAACATATTTTTTAATCACACACTTTGCTTTCTAATGTTAAAGATAGCCCAGCTGTGGTTTCCTTTGCAACTTGTGTGTCATCTGGGTGTGTTTTGTGTCACTATAACCTTCTATTGTGGGTTGTTGTCATACTTGGGTTTAATTATTTTTTGTGTCAAATGCTTTACAAGTAAATCACTATGATAATAAAGAAGGTTCAGACTTGTTGGCGAGCATCATCCAGAGCGTCCTCCAGCCTCCGGCTCAACACGGAGCATTCTCTTGTTTTTTCTTGTAGATGGAGCTGATTGCTCTGGATGGTCTCTTCCCGTTTGGCAATGACTGCTAGCAGGTCCCTATTCTGACTGCCAGCCTCCTCTACCTTTCTAGAAGATGACAAACAAAAAGACGGTGACAATAGCGAGCAGTTAGTGTATTTCCAGTTAACAGACATTCTAACTTGCATTAGCAACAAGGTCTCTTATTTAACAGGATTTCAGGACTTATTTGATAATACGCTATATGGCTATATGTAGTTATGGAAAAGCCATCATCATTAGAGGTCCAATATGATCCATCCATTATCCTCCACTTATCTGAAGTCAAATCAAGGTCAGCAGGGCATTCCAGATGTCCAGCCACACCCAGGAGGCATCCTGGCCAACGGAACGTCCAAACCACCTCAACTGGCTCCTTTCAACATGGAGGAGAAGCAGCTCAACTCCAAGATCCCTCTGCATGTCTGAACTCCTGATCCCATCTCTGGGTTGAAGGCTGCACCCAGCCATCTTACAGAGGAAACTTATTTGGGCCACTTGTATTTGTGACCTTACTCTTTTGGTGATTGCCCAGGTTTCATGACCATAGGTCAGGGCTGGGACGTAGATGGACTGTTAAATTGAAAGGTTCACCTTTGCCTCAGGTCTCTATTCACCATGAGAGCCTGGTACGACACAGTTACAGCTGATGCCGCACCAATCCGCTGGCCCAACTTGTGCTCCACTTTCCCATCACTCGGGAATACAATCCCAAGAAACTTGAACTCCTTTTCTTGAGGCAGCCTCTCTCCCCTACCCCAGAGGGAGCATTCTACTGTTTTCCAGCAGAGAATTATATAGGTGCTGACTCCCAAACCAGTCATTTCACACTTGACTGACAACTGCTCCAGTGTGTGCTAAAGGGCACAACCACATCCTCCTCAAAAAGCAGGAATGCTATTCTGAGGTCACCAAAGCAGATGCTGTCCTCACCCTGGCTACACCTTGAGATCCTGTTCATAAAAACTCAAAAACAGGATCGGGAGCCCAAGACCCTCTGAAAATGGACATGACTTTGTGCCAAGGGCATGGACACTGTCAAATATGGGCTGTGTGGCAGGCAGAGCTGGACCCAAATGCAGGACGCAGAGACAAACAAACTTAACTTGAAAATCAGCTTTAATGGTAAGTTTTCTTATAATGTTCCAAAACACAAAATCCCTGAGCCAAGATGAGGCTGGAGTCAACTAGCCTCCTCTCTGCAGCCTGGAGAGCCTTCTTCCGTTTGACAGTCAGAAATTACAGACTCAGAACGCTGACACAAAATGCGCTATTCTGATCTGTTTGACAATGCAACTGGTTCACGCTGATAGGGTGCTTTTTTTACCTAAGCATTTATCCAGCATTTATCTTCACTCATATTTACATAATCTCCAACAAAATGCCAACAGTGACAGGTTTAGAACAAGAGCCCGAACCAGAAGGTAGTCATTAAACAATGATCTATCTAGACAGTGTTATGGAATGACTGACCTTTCCAAGCGCTCCACCTGCTGCTGAAGCTGTCTGTTCTCCTCCAGCAGCACCTTGTTCTTCTGTCTAAGAAGCTCCATATGGCTGCTCTGGGTCTCCACCTAACACAACAGAAGGCCATGAATAACATGTTAATGCGGTTTACCAAGATTACTGTGGAAAATTTTAAATGGTAAATGGACTGGTTCTTATATTATAGTGCTTTTCTACTCCAAGCTCTTTATACAACATGGCTCATTCATCCATTCACACTCATTCTAACATTCACATGCCAATGAATGCATCAGCAGCATCTTGGTGTTCAGTAGCTTGCCCAAGGACACTTTGGAATGCAGACTGAAGCAGCCAGGGATTGAACCTCCAACCTTCTGATTAGTAGGTGACCTGCTCTGCCTCCTGAGCTGAGCTACAACCACCCCAACCAGAGCTAAAATAAAGGGAGTGTCAACTGAAGATGCACAGGCATGAAGTAGCCTCAAAATGGGTTGCTATGGGAAAGTTGATGGTTTGATCCCCGGCTCCTGTGGTCTGAAGGTTGAAGTGTCCTAAAAACCAAACTGCACCAATGTATTTATGGCATGATTGTTAGATAATACTCAAAGGCATCGAGTACAGTGCTGTGTGAATGAGTGACTTGTGCTCAGTTAGATTAGAAAAGCACTAAGTATGAGTCCATTTACAAAAAACAATTAGATTTTACTGCAAGTGCAACCACCACCCCCTTGAGGCTTCAAAATGGGTGAAGTCACACTGCTCCGTCAGTCTTTAACAGTCTTTAGGTTTGACTAATGCCACAAAGCCATTTTTCTGCCTTTAAAAAGTGCCATTACCATCCACTATTTTTACATGACATTGCAGTTTTTTTTATTTTGTGGCGCTAACGTGGACTTTAAAGCAAGAGCTGCTGAGACCTTCATGCGGAGATCAGTGAGATTTGTGCTGAGCTCCAAGCTGCGTCTCTCCTGGCTGCGCTCCCTGTCCTGAGCCTCCTGCAGCTGCAGCTGGCAGCGCTCTAAGGCTTCAGGAAGAGGCTCCAGCTCTGCCAGCCGTCCCAGAAGCTTCCTGCATGCTTCATCTATCTCCTGCTCCACCTGCCTCCGCACCGCCAGGGTCTCCTTCTCTGCTTGAGCCAGCCGAGCGCTGTACTCATCTGCCTCGGCCCGGGTTTTCCCCACCTGTGCAGATGTGGTTTAACAGAGGAGGTGTGGCTTCAGGCTTGCTATGGACAATACCACTGTCTCAACTGTACTGTAACAATCTGATATTGTTGTATCCCGGTGTGAGTGAAATAATTACCTGTATCCTATAACTGTCCAGCAGGGACTCATACTGATTGACGGAAGCTTTGACCTGTTGAAGCTCTGACTGAGAAAAGGACAGCTTGTCCTCCACTGCAGACACTGTAGCCTGAGAGAAACACATCAGCTCATATGTTGTCATTTATTACATTAAAATGGCAGTTCATCCTCCTAATCTAATATAAGCCAGCCCGAGTCTATTAGTATCAATAATGGGAAGATAAAGAAGGCATAAAAGCATAACAGATGTGTAGAAATTCTGATGAGGGCGAGATCAGATTAATGTTTAACAAATGCGTTCTCACTGCTGAGTGAGTTAGTTATCTGTGGCCTGCTGGCCGTTGCACCTTGAGGGACTGGTTCTCGAGTTTGGCAGCAGTGCTCTCTGAGGTGACTTCATGGAGACGATCCAGCAGCGCTTCTCGCTCTGCTCTGCTCTTATCCTTAGCACTGTGAAGCTGCTCCGTCAGCTCTGCTACATGGCTGTCACATGATAAAATAACAGGTCAGGTTTCCATTCATACAAACAAAATTCAGTTGCAAAGGTCAAAGTCAAGGTTTCGTTAATGTAGCTGGTTAACTGATTTCATCATATTGGGATCTTTTTGTGATTTACCCCGTTACACTTTTTAGCAGCTTGTGTGTGAATTAAGGGTCTGATGACAGCTACAATAACATTTAGAAAGCCCACTGGGCTGATTTGTGACTACAGAAAAAGTCAAGTACAGGGAATAAATAAACTGACTTGTGTTGTGTTGAGCTGTGATAACGTGTGGCTTGTGATTAATTTATTTGTCTTTTTACAGTTTTTAAATCACATTATCATATTGCCCACCAATGAGCTTTTTAGCCCTGAGATACACTGGTGACCTGCCCACGGTAAATCCCACCCCGTGACAGCTGATATCGGTTCCAGCTCCCCCACGACCCTGAAATGGATGAGCTGTCTAACGCTCCTTCATGCAAAGTAAAAGCTCCAGTGTCCGGTTATCAGCAGCACAGCTGCTTCTAACTGTGTGTAGCTGCAGAATAAGGAAGCTGCAGATACCTGTTCAATAGCGAGAATTCAATTTCCAGTTTACTCTTTTCCTTTGCTTCTTGCGTGTGGTGACTCTGCCATGTTTCAGCTGCTGACAGGGCATCTGCCACCTGCTTCTCCTGCAAATTGGAATACTTTTTAAATCACTGTTCACTAATACCGCTTGATTCAGTTACAGACACTAGCACAGATGCTGTTATTCACTGCGAAAGTGCCTAATGAAGACGTTAAGGGAGACATATTATACTCATTTCTAGCTCTTTTATTCTAGAATTAGCTGTGCATCATTGACACTTTACAAGAATACTTGTTTTATCTCTATTTTGTATTAGCTCTCCTCCTGACTCCCCCCTTCAGCTGCACCTAAAGCGGCTGTCTGACACTCCCACTTAACAAAGTCTGCATCAGATGTTAGAAAACCAATGAACAATTCTGCAACACTGTGGTAAACAATGCTGAGGCGAAGTGGGCTACTGGAATAAGACACATATGGATGGATTTTTCATATCAGGGTGCCATAAAAAAAAAACATCTGATCATTAGGAGGTCGTAAATAATTTAAACAAAAGCTAAGGCAAAATGCAGAAGCAGTGTGTGAAAAACTCAGCACGCCCAATGATCCAATAACCTCGAGAACCACCTTCAGCAGTAATAACTTCAGTCTCGTCTATCGTGGTGGAGGAATTTTGGCCCATTCTTCTTTACAATCATTGCTTCAGTTCATTGACGTTTGTGAGCATTAGTTCAGGCACAGCTCTCATAAAAACCCATCGCCTGCATTTCAGTCAGGTTGAGTTGACTTTGGGCCTTTGCAACAGTTTTTTTCTTTTTCAGCCAGTCTGTTGTAGCTTTGCCGCTGTGCTTGCAGGACTCAATTTTGGTCAAGCCAGACAAAGACCTCATATTTGACGCTAGAATACTTTGGTATGCAGAGGAGTTCACGGTCAACTCAGTGAATTTAAGGTGTCCAGGGCCTGTGGTCGCAAAACAAGCGCAAATCATCAGCCCTCCACCACGTGCTTAACAGCTGGCATGAGGTGCTTCTGTGTTTGGTTGTGCATTCTGGTCAAACATCTCCATTTTGTTCTCGTCTGGACAAACCACAACACTCCTAGAACCACGTCCAAAAAAACATTTTGGAAGTGTTTCCAAACCTCGTGCATTGTGGGGAGATGGGACGCTTCATTAACACCTGCCACCGCTGGACCAAAAGAAAATGTTTGCCAGCAGAAGCAGAGACTGTGGCGAACCATTTTTCCAGTGTTCCTTCCCACCTTCTTGTCTAATGGTGCCAGCAAAGATATGTGTTGAGAATAAGTCAGTCTCTCTTCAAGCAGTCATTGGTTTTGGGGCAGAACAGCCGTTGATACTGTACAGTATCTCGCAGTACTGCCGCTTATTTGTATACTGGAATACGTTCAATGAATACAATATTATAGACGCTTGCTATTTAGTGAGAGGGTACATTTAATAAGAAGAACATATACTGACAAGGATTTAGCTTGGAATGTTTCTGGATCTAAAACTGGTACGAACCATGAGATGATGTTTTTGTGAACTATATAAATAAAGTTCAACCGAACAGACTATAAATGACAGAATGTAAGAAAAATCAGAAGATGTTCAATGGCCATTACATGTCTGTCTAATTTGTCTCACGCGCTCTGTGGTATAACCCACCATGTCCTGCAGCTGGATGCTGAGCTGGCCTGCAGCGCTCTCGCTGCGTTTAGCTCGCTGTTTCTGGGCCCGTGTGGTGTGTTTCAGAGCCTCTCGGTCTGTGGTGGCCTGCTGCTTCAGTCTTGAAAGCTGCTCTTTCAGACGTTTCATCGCTGCCTTCTGCTGACTGGCTGCTTGTTCCAGGTTCTGAACCAATCATAGAGGGAAAAAAACACAAGGATTTCTAACATGGAAACCAATGTTTTAATAGTTTAACTGCATACATTCTCTGCCAAAAAACAAAGGTCTTTCATTGTGTCTACATGCCGTGTTAAAATCAAAGGTTTTCTTAGCCTTTACTGTCTTCTTGGAAGGCTTTCTTACATTAGTAGGAGGCACAAAAAGAGTTCTGACATTATTGTATTTCCTGGATTTGGTTTGTGCCCATGTGTGAACACAAACCACAGCGAAACGCACAACCAGACTGACTTCATTCTCACCCCCCACGGATTCAAATCCAGCATCAACGAAGCAAAGACCCGAACGTTTCCTGGAGCTGACATCGGCAGTGACCATGACATGGTCCTGAAGGAGTTTAAAGGGAAGCTGAAGAAAAACCACAAGCTAATGAGCCCTCACACCAGATTCAACATCGAAACGCTGAAAGACCCAGAAGTGGCAGCAGCATTTGAAGCAACAGTTTGCAGGAAGTTTGTTGCAATCAGCCTGCTTCAAGGAGGTAGACCAACTCACAGCACTACAAGACACAGCTCAAGAAGTATTTGGGAAGGGAAGAACTTGGAACAAACCTTGGGTCACTAATGACATCCTGGATCTATGCCATAAAATACAAGAACAGAAAAAAAAGAAGAAGCAACCTGACCAAACGGCAGCACAACATAGTATAAAGAATAATCAGACGAAGGAGGCCAAAGAGACCTGGATCTCCAGCCAGCGCAGAGACATAGACAAATAGGACGTAGAGCTGGTCACCCACTGATCAGAAGGTCAGTGGTTCGATTCCTGGCTGCTCCAGCCTGCACGCCAATGTATCCTTGGGCAAGATACTTAACCCCGAGTTGCTCTCCGACGCAAGCGTTGGAGTGTGAATGTGTGTGAATGTTAGCTAATTAAAAGCACATAGCTTAGTTACATATGGAAGTGCTTGTGTGAATGGGTGTGAATGGGGTAAATGTAAAACAGGTTGTATAAGCGCTTTGAGTGCTCAGTCAGAGTAGAAAAGCGCTATATAAGAACTAGTCCATTTACCAAAAGTAAATCAGCATATGAAGCTTTGAAGCCCACGAAGAGACAACAGCAGAAAAGTGCCAGAAACATCGAAGATGTGAAAGGCCAGGGAGGAGAGAAAAGGTGGACAGTATATTGGCAGAACTCCTGAGGCACGGAGGCCCTGAACATATCAAGATCTTAATAAAGGATTTTGGAAAAAAAAAACCAAAACAAGAAATGGCCAAAAGAGCAGACCCAGTCCCGGATCATCACCCTCCCAAAGAAAGGAAACTTGAGACTCTGCCAGAACTACAGAACAATAAACCTGATGAGCTACTCCAGCAAAGTAAAGCTCAGGATCATCCTGAACAGAAGAAGAAGGCAAAAGAAATGCTGGCAGAGGAAAAAGAAAAATTCTGCCCAAAGAGAAGCACCGTTGGACAGATTTTCAGTGATGACAGAGAAACACAGCGTGAGCACAATTTCAATGGCTTCAAGAAGGCCTTTCATCGGCTCTGGGAGGAAGGCTTGTGGCACGCGATGTGGAAATACAACTTCGACATCAATGTGATCAAAGCTCTCTGCAATGAATCAGTGTTTGATTGGAGAGCCCTTCGGTCCAACAACTGAAGTGTGTAAAGGTGGCCTTCTCTCTCCCATGCTCTTTAAGACCTACATAAAAAAAAATATCACAATTGAGATGCTGAGCAAGTTCCCCCAATCAAGCACCATCAATGCAACCAGCGGTTTGCAGAAGACCTCGACCTCATGGGAGGCCGCGAAGAACTGCAGGCACTGACCACCAGACAGGAGCTCTAACCCTTCACACGTGTGCTCCTACATATGATTCTACTGCAGGTCTACTTTTAGTCACTGTGTGGGGGGGAAACGCTCTCAGTTACATGGCGAGCTCCGCAGAGCTGTGGACTGAACGAAGCATCAAAACAAACAATTTGCATCGAGGATTTTTTATAATCGAGTTAGAATCACTGCGGCCCTAGCACAAACTAAAAATACCTCTTCAGTGTCCATGTATTGTGACAGGTGACAGACAGATGCCGTAACAAACCTTTATCTGCACAGCAAGCCGATTGTTCTCAGCTTCTTTGTTGCAGAGCTGTCTTTGTAAATGAGCTCTCGTCGACTCCAGATTCTTTGAGAAATCGGCTGTGCTCCTGGCATTGCCCTGCATTTCCAAACCGAGCAGAATATACTTCAGGGACAACCGTGTACTGTGGTATAAAATGTACTGCTGCAGTGACAGAATGCTGTATTGTGCTGATAAACAGGTCTGCCATACCTTCTCATTATCTAAGAGTTTGCCGAGTTGATTAACCTCCCTCTCTTTCTCTTGAAGTTTAACAACAAGATGCTATAAAAGCAAAGCTAACATATTATTTCTGAAACAAGGAAACAGCAAAATGAAATGCACGTATCGTGTGAGGTTAGTTCAAATGAATTTGTAGTTGCTGTCAAACTCACAGCATTTTCAGCCTCGGTGTCTGCGAGTCTCTTCAGTAACTCGTCCTTCTCCGACAGCGATTCCATCTGCTCCAAACCAGACCACAAATATTCACATTTGTCAAGTTTTCTAACAGACATTTACTGCAGCTACAAAAGTATGAGAAGTGTGGCACTATATGGTCAAGGCGATAAATATAAATACAAGATTTTTTTGTTCTATAGCCACTCAGTTTGAAATCAAATATTGGATGATAAAGTACTAAGTTGGGATGATTAAACTGAAAGCTGTAACATACATCTGTACTGGCAGATCTACCTTCCTACCAAAACCAGCCAGTTCAGCCCCTGAAAGGCCCCTGTCCCAGAAATATTTATCTGGGAGAATAAAACAGTTAAATAGGAAATATCGTCATCTAATGGCAGCATGGCGAGTAAGGGACTGAGAAGGAAAATGAATCATGTCTAATGAAGGAAATGTGAAAATCACTTCAATTCCTGACCAAATTAAAGGGAAACATATTCTATTAATTATATATTAGCTCTGATTAATACCAAAAAACTCATAAATTTTCAAACAGACGTTCGTTTAGCAGTGAAAGTTCCTTTGGCAGTGCGTGCATCTATTTTATGCTATTGTAACTACACAGTTATACGGTTATGGTTCCCTCATTGATCATTATCCATTTATATTGGCACTTGAGCCATAGTAAACTTGCTTCAGATGTCTCCAAAATGATGTGTTGCAAATAATAAAAACAGAGAGAGAGAGAGGTGTTGTCATGCTGCCACACCTTTCTGCTTCACTGCCTGGTGGTGCAGATGTCAGCAGTGCTTTGTACAGTACCTGGGATTCATGCTGCTCTCTGAGAAGGTGTCGCAGTGTTCGGTTTGTGGCCTCAAATGTCTCCAGTTTCTGCAGCAGCAGCTCCTTCTGACGGGCCAAGACTGAAGACTCCGAGCCAGCCAGCCTCTTCAGCAGCAAACACAAAGAGACACAACAGCACTGCATCACAAAATGCTGCCACTCATGAGAAAGCCCCCTCTGCTTTCTAAAGTTCCCATAGGCTCAGAATGTCATAGGATACATGAAGAGTGCGGAGACCGAGGTAACACTCACACTGCTACCAGCAACACACAGTTTGGAAACAGACTCTTGCAGGGCTGAGGCTTGCTTGGCAGCTGCTGCTCCGTCCACCTCAGCCTCCATCAGTTTCCTGAGCAGAGAATCTTTGTCCTGATGCAAACTGTCCCTGTGCAGTCTGCAAAGACACGAAAGCAACAAAAACGTCTTAAAGCACAAACATCCTCTTCTATAAGCAGGCAGAGTAACTGAAATACAGCTGATTTTCTTTCAGTTGCCTCTAATATAACTAAGCACGCTGATCTCTAAGCTATTTAAAATGGGGGCACAGCAAGGCTGTTTGTTGCACCAAGCACTGGGAGAGATTTGGGAATCATATTTGCCTGTTGTAGTCAGACTCCTCCAGCATCTTCTCCATGGAAAGCCGTAACCTGCTGTTCTCCCACTCTGTCTCCTCCAGCTCCTTGGTCACCTCAGCCAGCTCCTCTTCCTGCTCAGCGATCACCCGCTGGGACACACTGAGCTTCTCCGACTGACGCTCCAGCAGCTGTTCCTTCTTTCGCAATTCAACCTGCATATAGTATATATGGGAAAACAGACATTTTATGTGCCATTTGGGATCCATGAGAAAACCTCACTGCTCCTTCTAATCATTTTGCCTGGAGCCAGAGGGGGCATTTTAATTTTTATTATGGGGTAAATGAGCAAGTTATCATCCTGCTGTACTTATTTCTTGCGAGTGGCAAGATAGCCAGCTTAGAAAGAGTCTGGGAAAGTTATCTAATGCTAAAATAAACACCTGTTGGAATATCTCACAGCTCATGAAGACAATTAGCAGCATAATCGGGTAGGCCGGAGCTGTGGCTTGGAGAGCTGCTTAATCCAAACCGACCTCATTTTTCAGAGAGCTGACTTCCGTCAGTAAGTTGTCGATCTTCCTCTCGTACTGGCTGATTCGTCCGTGCAGGCCTTCTCTCTCCTCTGATGCCAGGTCAGCTAACTGAAGTGCCGACTGCGAGCTTTCATGTGCTGGGACGGGTGGTGTGATCTCAAGGCGGTGCGTCGGCCCCTTGGTGCAAAAAGACACCCTCAGTGACACTACATCTTTGACTGTGTGAGCTCTCGCTTGATGCTGAACCTGCAGCAAGCTTTTTAAAAAAAATCTCACGGGGGATTGGAAATAGAGGGGCGGTATTACCTCCCATTTGAAAGTAGAGTCCCGTAATGAGGTCTTTCCTGGTGTGATCCATGGACCTCGAGTTTTGACCTTAGCTGTAGGACGAAGATCTGATCTGTTGACCGCAGTCTTCCCCTTTAAAAAACAGCATGCTGCATATTAGCTACACTGTACGAGAACGAGTATGCACTATGGACGAGTGAGCGGATTGCACAGCTGATGATCAGGAAACAGGAAAGAAAGCAAAGATTGGGAGCAGCATATTTACAACTAGAAGGGCCCTCAGTAGAGCGCATCCCTCTCCCACCCTGAATTTTCTATGTGTTGAAAGTACGCTGCAGTAGAGACTATTTCATGCTGTCAAAATCCTCAAACACAAAGGCTAGAAATGTAATTTATTGGCTTTTAAAACCTTTAAAAATAAGATTTTATGGTTTTATTTAAAAAAATCAAGAGACATGATTGGCATATCTACCCTCATAGCATCCTCTAAAAAACTACATTTTTAAATTTATTTATTTTTTATTTTGGTTACCTTTGACCTTGAAAATTAAATCATGTGCTCTTGGGCCCCAGTGGAACAGTTCCACAAAGCTTCATCAATTATGGTGAAAAACTTAGTTATACTGCTGACAGACACACAGAGGGTAATAAAACATTACTACGACAGAATGACTAACCTGACGCCTCTGCCTCTCCAGGTGCACGTGCACTGGCACGGCATCGTTGATGTGCACGTGAATTGGAGGTGAATCCGACCGTGTTTTCATGGTTTTTCTCTGTGGAACATGAGTGATAAGATAAAACAACTTAGACTTTTTAGAATTCTTCTGTTAAAGCAGTTAAAATTTTAAACACACTCTATGACAGGGGTGTCAAATTCCAGGCCTCGAGGGCCTGTGTCCTGCAGGTTTTAGATGTGTCTCTGCTTCAACACACCTGAGTCAAAGTCATTAGCAGGACTCTTGAGCACTTGACTGCATACTGAGGAGGAAATTCAGCCAATTGATTCAGGTGTGTTGGATCAGGGACACATCTAAAACCTGCAGGACACCGATTTTCGAGGCCTGGAGGTCGACACCCCTGATCTATAACGAAATAGCTTAATTAAGAATAAGCTTAATTGAATAGTATGCAGCTCAATAAAAAAATAGCAAACAAAAAATACTGATTTAAAAAATAAGTAACATTTTAACTAAATTATCAGATTATAATGCATCTTAATGAAATAAAAGATGAATATGCTAAAACAGAATAAAAGGGACTAAAGAATAAAAATGACAGCAACCTCCAATTAATGCAATGTTGGTCCCATTTGTGCCAACATTGTGTTCCTGTACTGCTATCTATGCTGCCTGAACACATGACAGATCATCTTTGAACTGCACTTCAGATTCCTTTGTCCCTGAGAGATACAGAACTGGTTCGGCGTTCCATGACCAGGACGAAAACCACATTGTCCCTCCTGAATCTGAAGGTCTACAAATGGATGAACCTTCCATCCAGCACCCTGGCATAGACCTTCCCAGGGAGGCTGAGGAGTGTGATCCCCCCGATAGTTGGAGCACACCCTCTGGAGAGGCCCCAGATCACTCTGTGCACCCCTGAGCCCCCGTTTACATGAGAACGATCCAATGGAAATGGTCTCAGAAGAAACTTCACAGAACACCTTCACTGTTGTCCTCCTGGCTGACCTCTCCCAGCAGGGGCGTAACCTTTGAGTCATCTCTCCATCATTCCTGCACTGCTGACTTGGAGACCCTTAAATATGAGTTATTTCATATGTTCTTCCCCTTTATTATTATTATTGTTAACAAACACACACACGTGCGTTTATGAATGATCGTATTTATAATTAGTGTAATTACTGGGAACGCCCTTTAGGGGGAGCCACAGCGGATCATCTACCTATCCTATCATCACTCTATCCCAGCATCCTCTTCGTGTAAGTCAGCTGGACCATCCGCCTTTCTACTCGACTTTGAATTGTGAGTAGGAGTACACGGGCTAAACTTAGATTTTAATATAAGCAAAAAACAAAACAAAAAAACCCCACAAAAATATATCCTTGTGCAAAGGTAAATATTTGCAGCTGCCAGTTCAGACCTCCATCTCTAGCAGCGCTTTGCACTCGGTGTTCTTTGACCCAGTTGAAGAACTTGTGTCAGAAGGACAATAAGAGCTCTTTCCCGTGACATGAGCCTCGGTCTAACCGCAGCAGTATTTCCCGGATATGTGCAGCACCCATCTTACCATAGGAGAGCCCAGAAAGTGCGCCTCAAGGACCAAAGATATGTTTCATTGGCGATTATTGCTCCAGCAGCAAACTAAGAAGGTAACAAAAGTCTGGAATTGGGCCGGGAAGGATCAACTCCAGGAGACTCATAAAGCTTATTTCTGGTTGGTCAGTTTAAAGCGCGTGACGTCTTTCTCCAGCAGGGATTGGAGCAGAGCAGACGTTCAAACGTCACATAGCAACGCAGCCATCTCAGCATACATGTCTATGATCTCAACAAGCTACAGTATCAAAGAGACTCGCTGTAAAGATGAGTCCCCCCCGTGTTACATGCAGGTCGTCATCTTCCAAACGAAGATCGACTCAGCGGCCATCTTTGAACTCCCCCGGACGCTTATTTTGAACCACTTCCTAAAAAACTTCAAATTTCACTCGTGAGACGAACTTGAGGACTGGGTTTATATAATAAGCAGTCAAACGTGATAAAATAACGGGAAAGATTATTGACTTTTCTCTAAAATAGTGTTTTATCTATCTATCTATCTATCTATCTATCTATCTATCTATCTATCTATCTATCTATCATTCATTTAATATAGAAAGATCCAGTGACATGTTCTTCATCACCGACCTTTGTAACTTTTAAATGTTTATTAAGATTTTTACAAAGAGTTCTCTAAAAATTGCAATCAGTGTTCATGTTCATATACTGTTAGGTTGTCATTTATTTGTATCCTTGATGTTGGATTTTGGTTTTGCCCGTCTTTCACTTGAGATTTCCTAGTATAAAATTGCCCAGTTAACACAATCAAAGGCAGCATCAAAGCTTATTAATGCTGCACTAACATTATAGGTTTAATATATTCAATGATATCTAAAGCTCTCCTTATATTATCTTAGCCTGACATCCTTAATGAAGCCGGTCTGATCTCCATCAATAATGTAACTGTGCCTACTTCATAATAGGCTTGTTTTATTAATCTTGAATTCTTTTCAGTTTCTGTGCTTAATATTTTATCTAAACCATCTTCGATTTCTTTCATTGTTAGTCATACATGCGACAACCAGCCCCTGAGTAGGAGAAATATTTTTGCAGCTAGGCATGTAAAAGCAGATCATTTTTTTGTTTCTTTCTTGGCAGAATGGGTAAGGAGTTCAAAACAAAGAGCACCACACCACCAGGTGAAAATAACAGGGAAAACCATACTTAGCGTAGCTCAGCCAGAAAAGTGGTTCTTCCCAGCCCTCCACAAGTGAAGCCTTCACTAAAGGGAGGCAGAACACGAAGAAGACCATAGCAGAAGAATCCTCTGATGATGAGAAAGGTTTCTGCCTGGTTTGAGACATCCACCAACAGCTGACCAAAGGAATTAAGGCTCTGATGTGTTGTCTGCCAAATCTGGGCTCCCAAATATATATTTCACACAAATTATCACTGGTTCAAATTCATGGTTTAAATCAGATTTCTGTGTTTATTCAGCACTCTGCATTCTCGCGCTGACTCTCGTCCACAGTGTGTCTTTTATCCTGTCTCTCTCCCTGCGGGTCGCAGGGGAAGCAGCCTAAGCAGAGAAGCCCAGACCTCCTTCTCCCCTGCCACCTCTACCAGCTCATCCGGAGGGACCCCAAGGTGTTCTCAGGCCAGCCGAGAGATATAATCTCTCCAGCATGTCCTGGGTCTACCCCGGGGCCTCCTCCTGGTAGGACATGCCCAGAGCACCTCACCCAAGAGGTGCCCAGGAGGCATCCTAGTCAGATGCCCGAGCCACCTCAACTGGCTCCTCTTGATGTGGAGGATGCCACACTCCTCACCTTATCTCTAAGGAAGAGGACTGGCTTTGTATTCATTCTCTTTCTGTGTTTGCGTGTTCTCCCTGCACCTGTGTGGGTTCCCTGGCTTCCTCCCACAGTCCAGAGCATGTTAGGTTAACTGGGGATTCTAAATTGGCCACAAGAGTGTGAATGGTTGTCTGTGTCGATACAACAAAGGAATACCATTCGTCTCAGAAAAGACACGCAACACTCCCTTAATGAAGCCAAATATTCTTTTCTTTATTGGCTCCATCACAGACAAAAAGAAAAGCAACATCTGATACAATAATTGATTTTAATCATTGTTAAGATGGGAAAGTGAGAACACATCAGTCTTTGGCACGTTCTACTCTAAACAAACATGCTGCTTACAGAGATAAACATCTGTTTTTTTTTTTAAGAGAAATATTAAAAATACATTTGACAGTTTGACACTGATAATCACAACAAGCATGTCACACATGTGGTTATAAAGGAGGGGCGCACCCATCTTTTGGACAATTTTACAAGTAGAAAACAGTAGAAAGGACCCCTGCAGGGAAGAAAATGGGATCGATCAGTCGGCAGTTATTAATGACGTGTTCCCAAAGGGTGTGTTCGGCGTTCTCTGTGGTAGTAGGTGGTTGAGGCGGAGCGGGGGCTTTGTCCTTGTACATCCATGTCAAAAACAAGTTTGTTTCTTGTGCTCTAATACTGCGTAGGCAGATTATAGCCCCATGGCTGGCCTTGAGAAAAAAATCAAAAAAAAAATCACTGTTGGTTTCTTTACTTCTTCTGTGCATTTTCACTGTATGAGTGCTTGGAAATGGATTGTAGCAGCTTAGAAACAAACGATGACTTGGTTACAACAGAAATATAAAGTGTTTATGGAGCTGAAGCGTCTTCTGTTACACGGAGTCTGGAAAAAAGAAGTGCGTACACTTTCACAGCCCAAATTCTGTGAAACTTTTCAAAATAAGGCAAAGTGTTACAAAACACTGAACATTTGAGATCCTTGAACACCCAGCATGCATTTCTTACAGGAACAGCAGCATGGCAGCAAGAGAGAGGCGAAAGAAAGCTGAACATTGTTTGAATGGAGCTGGATTCCCACAGGCTTTAGATTTGATGACTCTACAGGAGTAATATACTCTGTATAATCCTGCAGATTAGACAGTTTGATAAACTTATCTGCACAACTTTTTTTTCTTTGTTTTAACAAGCTGTTTTTTGTTTTACCATTTTTGCAAAAGTTAATGTAATTCACATGTAATCTCTTTGCTGACAATATTTTTCACAGCTCTGCTCAGTGGAAGTTAATATTGTCTTTTTTTGTATCACTTCTAGTTCATTTCCTAAAAATAGCCCTCTTTCAAAATCAGGACATGAGAAAAATCATCTGGTCCTTAGCACGTCTTACAATGAGGTAAATACAACCTGTGATGAACAACAAAGTATGAGACAGTACTCGGGGTGATATTTAAGAAAAGCTGAGCTGAAATGCAGTAGAAGTGCACCCTCACTGCTGCCATAGCAGTCAAAGAGTTTAAGCAGTGGATGATCTGGCAACTTTTTCATGGGTGCAACCCAAACAGTCAACTCTGCTGCTCAACCCACAAATGCATTTTCATCACAAACGTGGCTCCATGTAAGGGAAACAAAGAGACTTTCCAAAGTTTACTGCATCGTTACAACAAAGAAATAATCCACCAAACACACATTTCTTACTTTCCGTGCTTAGTTTTTGTCTTGCTAATTTCAGATTCTTTTTAAATCATTTAAGACCTGCTAAGGACCAGAGGACTTTTTATTATGGCCCCAGAATTTACAGAGGATGTACTTTTTTTTTTCCCCATTTATTTGTTTGTTTACCATGGTTGTATTTCTTTTACATGGTAATATGTTGTCCACACAAGTTATTCTGGTAATATCTTGTCTGTAAAAGTTAAAAGTTCTCACAGAAGTTACCTTGTTAGTGCTTTGTTTGTACAACTCGCATAATTTTATAGTCTGCAAATATTTCAGTCTCACAGGATACCGTATTTAAATAAATCCGCATCTTCTCTACAAGATGATCTTGTTACGTTGCTCACACAAGCTATTTTTACTGATACAAGTTTAATACTTTGTCTACACAACTTTGTGAACTTCTTTAAACAATATCACTTCTATAAAACACATTAACTTGTGCAAAAAAGCTCAGTAGTGCACACAAGATAACAGCTATATGAAATAAAATATGTGCAAACCCCCCCCCAAAAAACACAAATTTTATAAAATTATATATATATATATATATATATATATATAAATAAAAAAAAATAAAATAGAAGGGGCCTTTGCAACAATCTACTCCTACACCATTAAATGATGTGATTCTGGATGAGCTGCTTCCATGATACAAAATAAAAACGTTATTGCACCATGCTTCATATGCTGCTGGGTAGAGTAGTAAAAAACAGAACTAAAAAAAAATAACATTCACATAATCTAGTCTCAAGAAACATCTGTGAGAAATCAGAGGCCAATTCAACTAACACACACTGTTTGCATCAATGATCCAAGTGGTGCTACATAACAAATGAACATGTTTGTGGTGACGTTTGAACATGAACAGAAAACAGACCTACAAGAGTGAACAGAAGCTAAAAGTTATTTTATTGATTTCTCTGGTTTTATAGGGCAGCAACAGTTTCCTGTTTGCGGTTATTTTCCAATAGAAAAAGGCTAATTTTGTGTCAGTGAGGGTTTAGTCTTTTCTGAGAGCTCAATATACAATAACAAGTTATAGTAACATATAAACATGACTTTTGTAATAGTACCTAACAAACCTGTCAATATGCAGAGTTTGAGGATTTAAATTTGATACAGAGCCTTAAAAAACATCATTGGTGTTGCAATCCTCAACAGCATGATTTTAGAGCACCACAGAACTCTGGTTCTTTTTCACACATGTAAACTGCATGTTATTGCTGCCTGCTCAACAGAAAAACAGCCACGTGCTGTTTGAAATGGAACAAAAGATGAAAACTTCCAACAGGAAAAAAGTTTAAAACCAGTGACCTAAGCATCTTTTGCTCTTTGAAAGAAACAAGGTCACCAGTGTGTAGAACATGAACATGAAAGGATTTTTCTTTTTTTTTCCACCTAAAGAACAACTAACAAGAAGAATGTTAAAGCTCATAAAGTGCACGCCTACAATATTTAAAAATGCCATAACTGTCGATACAAGGGAACACATTACGGTAAAAATCAAGGAAAATGTAGAAACAGCTTTCTTCCCCAGACAAATGCAACACTGAGGAAACACCCATCCTCTCTCCGCCTCTCTTCAAGTCCTCGGAAAGCTGGAATGTAACAATAGAAAACTGCCAGAGAACGAACTGGCCTCTTTACCGCGTTGTTCCTCCTCGATTTCAACTTCATATTTCATTACGCATTATACAGACTTACTAAATACTGAAACACATCTCTGCCAAAACACTACTATACATCATTTGTGCACACTTCAGCGGTGGCAATAAATAAACTCAACATTAAAAACTATGTTTGATACATTAAAACTCGTCATTTCAGCCAGCTGCTTCTTGCATTGCTGCTCTCAGTATCAGCATCGCTACAACAGCTGCGCTGCCTCCAGAAACACGTAGACAGCTCCCGATAAGCCTTTTAATTCCTGCCCTCAGTGCCCTGCTAAAGACAGGAGGAAGGCCTATTAGCCAAGTTAATATTGAAAGTTTGAACATGGTGACAATTTTACTTTTAGGTAAGACCTGTTACAGGTTTTATTGGAGAATGCTGGTGCTGCTGTGTACTGTATATATTTCTATGTTCACAAATAATCACATGAAAAGACCAAACCAACAATGAACGCATTTCAAGTTTTCTACAATCGACTGCAAATCAAATTGACTGTAAATCTGACCTAAATCATCATCAAATGTTTTCCTCTAAAATAGAATCCAACTAATTGAACAAGGAAAGCTACCAAAATCCCAGAGCTGGATCCTTCAGTGAGCTCAGGTGTTAAATATTTCTGGACATTAAAGAACAGAAAGATTCTACTCAAAGCAAACTTCAACGTTTTTTAAGGCTTTAAAAAATCTTATTTGCTGCAATGTCACCAAAGCACTTTCTCAGATTTGACAGATGATTCTATCCAGGCAGTTTTTACAGCAGCAGTCCAAACTTGTTGCTAATACCACTTATTTCACACTGCCACAGAGTGCCAATGTTTCTCCAAACATTCTTAAAGCACGTGAGTGAGGCACGTTTGCGCTGGGTACCACCAGCCTTCACATCCTTCACTGCTGAAGCATCCTGCTGCTCAAACAACCAGATACGCTACTGAAATGATCCAACAACAAACTTCTTTCTGTAGACCTGCTGAAGCATGTTTTATATCACCAGCTGTTGTTCCAGTAACAAACAAGGCATGATAAGGCATTGTTGATGCTGATCCTTTCATGGGATTTGATGCAAATACTGAACAGCCTTAATGTTTTGTGCTGGAGAAATTTCCTTTTGTGCCACGCTACCGACACACCATCACACACAAAGGTCAAGAAGATGCCTTAAATGTATGCTCACTGTGGAAACTCGATCTGCTCTCAGAGTGCTGAAACACTACTTTCTATAGCTTGATTAGAAATAATACACAAAGTGAAAAAGATTGGACTACTGTCTTTTGATGCATTTCACTTGTTTTTTATTTTTTACTGTAAGCTCAAATATCTTTTATCTTTTGTTCCCAAGACCAGATTTCTTGTGCTGTCAGCACATTTTTTATTAATTTGTCTGAGGAAGAGCTTTATGCTCCTAATGTCAGAAGCCAGTGTGTGGACACTGCTCTTTTTCCTCCAGCTGTGGAGTTTTGGTGGCAAATACGAGGCTGTTTTCCACTGCAGGAACTTGCAGGCTGGTCTGGGGCCGCCTTCTCTTTAGTATGCATTTCAAACCACAGCAATTTCCAGAGTTGCTAACAAACTTACTCCACTGTAGGTAACTCAGAGAGGCCCTTAAGAGCTACTGGGCAGGACCCAACACTAAACTCTGATGTCAACAACAAAAGCCTACAGGTAGCCGTCTCATGCTATCAAACCAAAAAACAACTGATCACAGACATGATTGTCAAACTGCTCTTTTTGTACCTTTATGTTCACTTTTATGACATTTTAGTGCTGTGCTAATGCAACAGCACTCAAAAGACTGGCTGTGCTTTAAGAGATAGCTAATGGGAATTCTAATATCCATCTATCCATTTGTGCTGTGTATCTGGGCCCAGGATGTGGAGGCTGTAGTTTGAGAAGATTGCAAAGAAGCTGTAAGCTCTGGTGTGTCCCGGGTCTACCATGGGTTCTCCTTCTGGTACGACATGCCCTAAACACCAAATGCTGGAACTGCCTCAACAGGTTCCCTTTGATGTGTAGGAGCAGAAGCCTCTGAGCCTCTCCTGAATCACTGAACTCCTCTTCCTCTCCTCTCTAAAGCTGTGTACACACTGGAAGCGATTTGCTCGTCACACACTGCTTTGGTGGCCCTCTAACATATTTACTACCAGGTCATATGTCAATCAACAGTATTCTTCACTCTCATTGCCTTGAGGCGACTATTTGTTGTGAATTGGCGTTGTATAAATAAAATTGATTTGATTTGATTTGATGTTGCTCCAATCGTAGCACTCACCTTTTCTTCTCCAGACAATAATTTTTCCAGATGCCCAACACAATTAGAAAGGGTCTTCATGAGAGAAAATGTCTTTACCCCAGTCCTCAGCAGTCCAGTCCCTGTACTTGTTGGAGAATATCAGTCTGTCCTTGAATTTCTTCCTGGATAGAAGTGGCTTCTTCTTGATACCAGCCATCCTCCAAAATTCCTCGCCTCACTGTAGGTGCAGATGCATTCACACCTACCTGCTGCCATTCCTGACCAAGCTTCACTGGTGGTTCCCCCAAATCTGCAGCAGAATCACCTTTAGAAGATGATCAAAGCGCTTGCTGGACTTTCTTGGGCACCTGAAGCCTCCTTCACAACAACTGAACCTCTCTCCTTAAAGTTCTCGATGATCCCATATATGGTTGATTTTGGTCTAATCTTACTAGCAGCAATACCCATGCATGTAAAGCCCTTTTTATGCAAAGCAGTGACTGCACATGAGTAAAAAGAGGGAGAACAAACTACTTTTTACTTTTACTCCCTGCATTTTTAATATCTGTACCCTCTACTTCTTACATTTTCAAAACAGGTTCGTTACTTTAGGTTTATCACGTTTTTTTTAACGCGTTTCAAACAAACTGAGGTATGCTAACTTTGTGTAATTCAAAGATTGTATGAAAATACTGCAGCTGAGGTCAGCTTGCTGTACTGTAGTGACAGTAAAGCTCTGTGTTGGTGCAGTGTCTTTGCTGATGGTCAGAGTTACAGGTTACATCAGGGATGATGAGTCCCAGGGACAGATGAGTTTGAATCAACGCTGCTGATGCTGAGATTCATTCATTGAATTCAACATTTATAAAATCTGCTACTTCTACTTTCTTACTTTGAATACATTTCAGAGCCTGTAGTTTTTTACTTTTACAAAGACATCAGCAGACTTTCAGCAGGCTGGTTAGCTCCTCACTGGGCCGGCACAGGCTCCAGCCCCCCTGTAATCCTGAATTGAACAAGCGGTTAAGAAAATGTATGGAGATGGTGGCACTGACAAAAAAACAGGAGGCCAAACTGTAAGTGACAGAGTTGAAGATGTCAAAATCTGTTTAAATCAGAGAGCTCAGGTTAAGCATTTTGGAGACAAAGCTAGAGAGGCAAGGCTGACATGATTTGGACATGTGTGGAGGAAGGATGGTGGATCCTGGAATACTGGACAAAGGATGTTGAATGGAGGTGGTAGGAAAAGAGGAAGACCAGAGAGAAGATTTGTCATTAAAGCAGATAATTACAGACTAAAAAATTTGTATCTGTTATTTTGTTGATGGAGGAGGTGATGCATGCTGGGTAATGTTAGAGGATGAGGACAGCTTTAATGTGGGCCAAAACATGTGCAGTGTTCATCTAAGATCATGCCGACTAACTTACTATTAATTAATTTTTTCAGATCAGTGTGAGTGTTGTCATCATATGCAACCACAGCGTGGCAGAGAATGCTGAACTGAAATGTTTGGGAGAATCCTGCAACAGTAAAGATGGGGGCAGAAGTTATTTTTTAAAGTTTTAAAACTTCATTTTGAGGCAAAATCTGCAAGACTGGTAGAGTGGTTAGCACTGTTGCCTCACAGCAAGCAAGTTTGAAATCCCCCCATGTGCCCTGGGTCTTTCTGTGTGGAGTTTGCATGTTGGCTCTGGGTACTCTGACCTCCTCTCACAGTCCACAAACATGCAGTCAGTGGGGTTAGGCAAAATGGTCTAAATTGCCCATAGGTGTGAGGTCTAAGATACCTTTCCTGGTCTTTGTCATAATGAGATGGTACTATTAGACTATTGATACGTTTCTGCACTTCCTTTTTCATTAATATCTAACATGTACATTCCTCCCACAGACACACGTCTCATACCTTTTACCACTCTGGCTTAAGTGAACTGCTTAACAGTTTTTCCAACTCAATAACCAAACTCACCACATATACTGTTTTTCACACACATATTCAACCTTCCCCTACACAAACACACACACACACGCACACGCACACGCACACCTCTGGGAGGTTATTTAAACATTTTGGTCAAACTATTTTTCTCTTTTCTTTCTGCTGCAAACTGACAGAAAATCAATCACACCTTCATCCCTCCTCCTCCTCCTGCTCTCAGACTCAGAGGCTTTGATAACAACAGGCAGTTGTTACCTGGTTACCATGACAGAACCTGACAGTATGAGGCTCTCTTTTTCTTATGGAGTAAAATTACTTTCATTGCAGGTATTTATGGAGCTCCGCCCAGCTTCTTATAAAACTCGCCATCACTTGCAGTTTCGTTCACAGGATTCGTACACGGCTTGCGCTGAGGACACAGCGCCTCTAATCTGACATCTTTGCTCACTCAACAGCATAAAAACATGTTTCCATGTGGTTGTTGAGGTGATGTCCTCTTAGAGTGACAGCCCACGGCGCCAAACACCAAATATGACTAGAAAATATTTATAGAAGAATCCCTTAGTGAGGACGTGAAACTGAGGATCAGGACATTTTCACAGCGAGTACTCCAAACCACGCAGCACATTAATGAAGGCCTGTGATGAGGATCTCAGATGTTCTCCTGGCTGAAGTTTCTATGATAGAGTTTCTCCCCATCAGGGACCCTCATTGTGAACTTTGACTGAGAACAGCTTAACCCTCCATCCTCCTCGTGCTGGCAGTGAGCCCGACCACTGTTGGTTTTCAGTCTCTGCACCAGCAGAACTGCATGCTTTATAGAAAACCTTCAGCCAGAACACGGTGCATCATCTTCAGGTGAAACTAACTTCCTGCTTCTTCATAGATATATTCATCTGTATTGTAACAGTTTGAAACATTAACAGCTAGGAGAACAACTGCACTGATCCTTTTTTTTTGTTTTTTTTAGAGCTGAAGGGCCATTTGGACCATTTATACCCATCAGAGTTTAATTTGGGACCCAAAGGTGTGTTTGGTCAGGGCTGTGAGCTCGGTCTGAACTTTGCTGGTTCCCTCCTCTTCTTCCCAACTGTGCAGTCACCCCTGGCTTTATAAATAAAATCAGGATTGAATCGCATGTTTCTCTGTCACCATTGGCTGCAGACCCTCTGTGCGGGTGGGCCATCTGACCTCTGACCCTCCAACTGATGATCTCACAGTGTGGTGGAGGGTAATCAATCATCCAGCTGTCAGACCTGTCAGCTAAACTCGCGTGTGTGTATATTTTTTAGTTTGCATCCTGAAGACCCTCACCTGGTCCCCCACACACACCTGTCCAGCCTCTGGACAAAGCAGATCATATCAGCTGTGGCTTAGAGGTGTTTTCAGGAAAATTAATGTCAGATTAACTGTAAACTCCTTAAGAAGACACAGCTGTACACATCTTTACACAGCAACACGCATGCACGCGCACGCAAACACACACACACACACGCACGTGCAAACACACACACACACACACACGCATGCACACACACACACGCATGCACACACACACACACACACACACACGGTGAGGTTCAGTCCCTCCATTAATTGGAGCCAGTGAAAAAGGAGCACCAGCTGCCTGCTGACAC